>JAHRHZ010000051.1:16093313-16111440 GCA_024137785.1 Ginglymostoma cirratum | reverse complement strand
TCTATCCGCCTCCCCCTCTCTCCCTATTTATTTCAGAACCCTCTTCCCCTCCCCCATTTCTGATGAAGGGTTCAGGCCCGAAACGTCAAGTTTTCCTGCTCCTATGATGCTGCTTGACCTGCTGTGTTCATCCAGCCCCATGCTTGCTGAAAATTAGATGGGTCGGAAGATGAAGGGTTTTTTTGCATACTATCAAATTTCTGAAAACCTTTGGATTTTGTAAACCTTAGAATTTTATATCTGTCCAAGTATTTTTCGTTGTAAGATAAACTCAATGTAATTGTCATTTTCAAATGTAATATTTCATGAGAATTTATCAGCTTTGCTTATTTATTCTGAAAATCCAGATCCCTGCATAAAACAGACACCAATTAAAAATGAACTGAAATATCAGGCCAAACGCTTAGAGATAAAAACACTGTTCTAGTTCCTTAAATCATGTAACACTTAATTATGTGTATCAATAGGCTCCCAGTTGATGAGAGGCTTTACACCCAATAACCCAGGGTGTGAGAGAGGCAAATAGGAAATAATACGGTAGAGAAAAGGTTTAAAAAGACCAAACTAGATCTAAATATATCCTTTAACCAAAATACAATAAACACCATTGGTGAACTTTTCCTCTCGCTGGAGTTGGCAAGGAAGGTGGTGAGAAAGCCACTAAGTGATGAGTTGTCCCTAGAGAGATATTTATCACCTCCTTGCCACTCAATAATATATTGCAGGGTGAGGTAGCTATTCAGGGAACTTCTCAACTCACCACCAATTAAGATTCTTAAATGGCCAATTAATAATCACTAAAGGGCCTCAACCTGCTACCTCCCCGATCAGCTGTCTTCCCAGCAGATGAGAAAAGTACCTATTTTTCTGATAGGGAAATCAAGACATTCCGGTTTCTGGGCTGTACGGGATCTTCCATTTTCCCCACTCTCAGGCTAATTGGAAGGACAGATGGGGAGCCAGAAGTTGGACACTGAAAACCATGTCCAGCTATTTGCTTCCAACCCATCTGGCCCCTTCTCCATAGGCCCACTCTGTGGAACCTGAAAGAAATTGCTGTGTATTCTTGCCATTGGTTTTCCTTAAGTCTAGGTCTTCAGCAATTATTTGATATGATTTGATTTGATTTCATTTGATTCATTATTGTCACATGTACCTAAGTACAGTGAAAAATTTTATGTTGCATGCAATATTGGCAGATCATGCCGTACAAAGATCATAGGGTGATTGAACAGCATGGCGATTACAAAGTTATGGCTGCAAAGAAGTTGCACAAAAAGCAAGATGAAAGTGAGATTTCCAATTTGAAATGTCCATTCAGACATTTATTAACAGCAGGGAAGAAGTTGTTCTTGAATCTGGTGGTATGAGTATTTAAGGTTTCGTATCTTCTGCCTGCTGGAAGAGGTTGGGAGAGATTATAACCGTGGTGGGAGAGGTTTTTGATGATGTTGGTTGTCTTTCTGAAGGTGCAAGAAGTGTAGATGGAGACAATGGATGGAAGGTTGGCTTGTGTGATGGACTGAGCTGTGTTCACAATTCTCCATAGTTTCTTCCGATCCTGAGCAGAGCAGTTGCTGTACTAAGCTGTGATGGATCCGGATAGTTATAAAAGTATCTCTAGGACCCAGAAGTTGTTAGCCTCTTTCTATTTTTAATTTCTCTCTTAATTCCATATTTCCTTCTCATTCTTTATTTTGACATGGAATTAAATATTCTGACACTTCATGGTTACTTTCAATGAATCTCGGTGGGGTTTCTTCAGTCTGATTAGATAAGGAGATACGAAGTTATTTTCCCTTTTGGCAGTGGTCCTCAATCCCAGAGTTTATGGCAATGCACTAAATTGGCTGTCTAATCACTGAAAGTTCTAGGTCAAAAAGCACAGAAAGTCTGTGGGCAAATGTAAGCTTAAGTGGCACAGGTACTAACTGTCAATGACTTTGTAGCACCCACACCTAGAAATAAAATTTCCTGACTTTGTTCCAATGCTGAAGAGACCAATGGGCTTTTTTCCTAAAAAAAAACATTTCTAATAATCCCCATGAAATACTTTGGGCAATTATGTAACAGTAAGGGAAGAATCTCAAAGTAATTTCCACCTATCTCTCTACCTAACGTTCATATTTCCTACTATGTAAGATTGAGACTTCTAGTATCCTTTGACAATTGCTCTACTCTACTTGAGTTTTCGGTAGTGAATCATCACAAACAAGGCATAACTCAATGACTCCACCTGTCATTGAATCTTTAAGAATCTACTTTTTTCAGTTCCCTTTCTTTCGTACAGAGACTGAACCCTTGAATGAACACAGATTGGTTTTCAACAAAGAATGTTTTGCTTGCATCTCCTTGTCAGCAGCTTCTTTTCTTTCCTGTGAGCCATCAAAGATCCTAAAACTGGCACTTCTGCTGATGAAGGGTCTAGGCCCGAAATGTCAAGTTTTCCTGCTCCTATGGTGCTGCTTGACCTGTTGTGTTCATCCAGCCCCATGCTTGTTATCTCGGATTCTCCAGCATCTGCAGTACCTTTTATCTCTGATACACTCTACATCTCAGTGGGTTTCCAGTTCAGCTTCTGTCTGTCTGGCAGCCTGAGATAAACATTGCCATGTTCTAGATAAAACAAAGAACTGTGGATGCCGGAAATCTGAAACAAAAGCAGAAATTGCTGAAGAAACTCAACAGGTCTGGCAGCATCTGTAGAGAGAAAGCAGATCAATGTGTCGGATCCGGTGACACTTCTCACAGGACTCTGTTTTTGTTGTTGTCACATCTTAGGACTGACATCAGCCAGGAATTCACCACCCCCCTTTTCAGTTCCTTCTTTGTTAAGTTGAAGGACATTTTAAAAGATAATTATCTTGTAAAGCTCAGCATTCATGATAATGTGAGGAATGCTGAGAGGTTGGCTGAACTTGTGCATTCTTATTCCCTCACTTGTTGGCATTCCTTTTTGTCCTCTGGATATAAATGTTATTTGAAAAGCGTTCGAACTGTCCAAGTCAAAAGAAACATATGGATAAGGCTTTAAGAGAGAAAGGGAAGAGTCACATTTCCTGACTTAGCTTTTGTCCTGCAGCACACTACTGAATTTCACAGACTGAACAGTCTTTTTAAAATGGTGCTTTGAGGTTTCGTCTTGGTTCAGCTGTTAACACTGATTTTATGCCAATACCTACACCAGTTGATACAGAAGTAAGCATATCCAAGTAAAGTTCTGCATGTCCCTCTAGAGGTCAGCAGCAGATGAAACACTTTTTTTAAAATGTGCACATTTTGAGCCAACTCCAGTCAAATATGTACTGCATCCCAACAAAGTGTAAATTCCAAGGTACCAAACCATTATATATTACTCCTGGTTGGAGCATATAACAGGCATGCTAAGTCTTGATCAAGTCTTCTCTGTGGGAGCTTTTAATTCAGTCAGTACAGTCAATCTGTGACAGAATTTCTTTTTTTCTGAAATCTAACTGTGTTTACGGTGTATTTCTTTAAATGTTGCATTTGTATGAATTGAAGAAATGATGTGCTAGTTAGTGATTTTATCCTGCTGTTTGTAAAAATAATTGATTCGATGCAAAATATCTCCCAGAAAATTAGTTATGATTTCATTAAGATTCAACCTGCAGTTTGGAATTCAAAGATAAGTAAGACAACAATTTAGCTGCTCGCTTTCCTGGAATCTGATAAACTGCTGGAATTCTGCCGACTTGAGGCCGTGCTCACTGTGAATGTGAAAGCAGAAATCATATCAAAAATGGTACAGAAAACAATTTCCCTTATAGCATAACTAATTTAGCCTTTTATTTGCATCAACAAAATGATCATGTCAAAATAAAAGAGTGTACAAAGCTGCAGCTGAAATGCTAGCGTGTAGGATTGCAGAGAGTGTTATATTTGCTTGTGTAACTGTAATAAGAGATCTGCCAGTCACAATGGCTTGAGTGATTCCTCAGAGAACTGGGTGTCAGTGCTGGAAGAAATTTAATCAATTCATCTAATACTTTGCATTTACTGACAAAGAGATACAGATGAATCAGGAGACTCTGGCAAGCTAGGAAGGACAAGTCTTGGCCTCATTTTACAATGCCTTTATACAGTGATTTCATAGCCCAATGGCTTGTTAGATGACCATTCAGAGGTAAAGCTTGTTCAGTCGGCTCTCAACATTTGATTAGAGAAAACCTTGCATCTCTCTTCTGAATGGCATTGTGGGTGCACCTACACCAAATAGATTGCAGGAGTTCAAGAAGGCAGCTCACCACTGCTTCTTCAAGGGCAACTAATGAGAGGCAATGGGTGTTGGCACAGCCAAGCAATGTGCACATTCCATATATGAATTTTAAAAATTTACCAGCCACACCTGAATGGTAACATGTGAATCCTACCAGGTTTTCAATGCAATATGAGCTAAACAAATTAATAAATTCCAAAATCTTTGATATAACCACAAATATAAGTCAGTTCTTCTTGGGATGTAAGATGCGTTTTCTTTTGCACATGTTGAAATTTTTAATGCTATATTTCATGTATAGTTTCAAATTATAACCATTTCCAGAAAAAGAGTTAGTTATGCAGATTAATCATTACAAAGCTTTAGATTCACAAAGTAAGAATTTCCCTAGTTTCTATGTGTACTGACATTGACAATGTTTTGGTGTCGGCTTTCTCTTTGAAACTTCCAGAACAACTGCAGAAAAAAAATTTTTTGAATTCATTTATTTTCCCAAGTAATTAGTTTGATGAAAAGTTTACTTGCGCTAAGTCATCAGTGAGGTTGGATTTATAACATATTTGATCTATTCCAACTCAAATTTAAGGTCAAAGGTTATTAACCGGAAACACTAACTCCATATTTTTTTCTATACTGTGATTCCCTGACCTGCTGAGTATTGACAGCATTTTTTATTTTCATTTCAGATTTCCAACTGTATGTCACTTTTGTCTAATTTATCAAATAGTTCAAAGTCTGTTGACAATTTCACTGAAAGTAGTCAGCAGAGGAAATCTTTTAAGTGCATTTTTACTATTACCACATATACTGAGGAGACCTGTTTCTGTCTTGATATTAACATGGAACACGTAGTCTCTATTTCTAAATCATCTCATGATTGAACAGAGTAATTATTTAAAAATATGCATGACAGCAACTTGTTTGACTAGAAAGCGCCATTGGTACAAATTCTGTTCTGTGATCTCTTACCTCAGGCTCATGTATGGAAATAATTCCATGCACCCAGATCTGAAGGAGATTGCAGGAGAAATTTCTGGAGTTTCACACTATGTCACTAATATTGCACTTCCAGATATTTGGAAATCGAAGCAAAAGTGAAGGAATCTGCAGTGGATGGAATTCAAATCATTGCTCAATATTTTTAATGAAATGGAAAACCACTTGTAGGCTATATTATGTGGCACACTTAGACCAATAAAGTTTCTTTAAATATATGCAGAGGTAGGTTTTACAAAAGTGGCAAGTGCCAACGTCCTGTTATTTATGTCTTTGAAGTAGAAAATAACTTTTCCAGGATGGAATGGCTGTGTTGTGACTGAGGTAGGATGAGTGCAATGTTTCCTTTTCCTGGCCTGCTCCTCCAGTGGTCGCAACAAATTTTAATTTGAACCAGGTGGATAACATGGCCAAGTATTCACATCACAGATTGTGCATCAGGTTCAAGATTAAGAGCAATTCAGTCAGGTTTCTTTAGTCAATGACATGTGATTGGTATATTATCAGAAATAGATATACTCAAAAAAAACAAGAATTATTGAAAGTTAGTTTGGATTATGCAAATACATGTGTTTATCCTATTTTCAAAGCAAAAGGTAACACACACACACGCACAGACGCACATACACAGACACACACACACACACACACACACATCTGTGAAGAAACAAAAAAATAACTTTACAGAATGTTAACTTTAGAGTACCTTAGCTAAGTTATGGCTAAACTTTTGAACAAGGATAAATCATAGATTGTCCCAAATGCTGTTCTGATCTGCAACTAACGTACACAGACAAGCTGCTGGCATTGAGTTGTCTTCCTAGAACAGTTGGATTGGTTGAATTTCCTTTGCTTCTGATGATGGGACAGATTCTAAGAAAATTCTCTCAGGAACTCTCCCTTAATGATTAACAGAACAGTTTATGAGCACACACAGGTGGCACAGGTAACACTTCATTGCAAAGAGAATTCCACATTCATAAATGAATTGCTATTTTGCATCCTCACCTGTCTAGTTAATTGTTTTTGTAGCTACAGGGGTTCTGAGCCAAGTTTTAACTCCTCTCTGGCCGTGGGGGACAGGAGGAGACAGAGAACTGGAGGATGGCTAATGTGATTCCACTTTTCAAGAAGGGTGGTAGGGATAAACCAGGGAATTACAGAACAATGAGTCTCACAGGAGTGGTAGGCAAGCTATTGGAGAAAATTCTGAAAGAGAGAATTAATCTCCCTTGGAGAGGTAAGTTCGATGAAGGATAATCAACATGGTTTTGTCAGAGTGAAGTCATGCCTCATAAATTTATTCAAATTTTTCAAGAAGGAGACCAGGTGAGCAGACAAGGGTAGTGTAGTTGATGTAGTTTATCTGATGTCATGGATTTTAGCAAAGTCTTTGACAAGGTTCCACATGGGACATTGAGTAAGAAGGTAAAAACACATGGGGTCCAGGGTAACTTGGCAAATTAGATCCAAAATTGGATTCATGTTAGGATCCAAAAGATGGCAGCAGAAGGCTGGTGTCCAGTGGTGTACCACAGGGATCCCTTATTGTCTGTGATAGATAAATAAATGATATAGATTTATAGATTCATAGATTCATATAGCGCAGAAAAGGACCTTCGGCCCATCAAGTTGGCACTGACATAACTACCACCAAAAGTGCACTAATCCCAATTTCCTGCTCTTGTCCCATATCCTTGAATGTTATGATATTTAAAGTACTGATCCGATTTTTTGTAAAGCTTGTAAGGTACCTTCCCTGGCAATGCATTCCAGATTCCTATCGCCTACTGAGCGAAAAAGATTTTTCCCAAATCCCCCATGAGTCTCCTGCCGCTTACCCTAAAACTATGCCCTCTTGTGATTGATCGACCCCTCAACCAAGGGGAACAGCAGCTCTCTATTCACCCTGTGCATACACCTCATAAGCTTATGCACCTCAATCATGAATATGGGTTTGCTGATAAGTAAGTTTGCAGCTGACATTAAGATTGTCTGGGTGGATAATAGTGAGGAAAATCGTCTTCAGTTATAGGAGGATAGAGTCGGATTGGTCAGCTGGGCAGATTATTGTCAGATGGAAATTAATGCTGATAAATGTGAGGTGATACACTTTGAAAGAAGTAACAAAATAGGGAGTACACAATCAATGATAGGACACTACGATGCTCAGAGGAACAGAGCGATCTTGGAGTGCTGGGCATAGATTCCTGAAGGTGACAGGACAGGTTAATAGGGTGGTAAAAAGACATATGGGATACTTATCTTTATCTGCAATAGCATAGATTATAAAAGCAGGAAGGTTACTTTGGAGTTTCATAGAATCCCTACAGTGCGGAAACAGGCCCTTTGGCCCAACAAGTCCACACCGACCCTCAGAGCATCCCACCCAGACCCATCCCCCTATAACCGACCTAATCTACATATCCCTGAACACTATGGCCAATCCACCTAGCCAGCACATCTCTGGACCATGGGAGGAAACCCACACAAACACAGGGAGAACATGCAAACTCCACACAGACAGTCACCCGAGGGTGGAATCGAACCTGGGTCCCTGGTGCTGTGGCAGCAGTGTTAACCACTGAGTCACCATGCAGTTGTACAGGACTTTGGTTAAGCCACAGATGGAATACTGTCTACAGTTCTTGTTACCACACTATAGGAAGGATGTGATTGTACTGAAGGGGGTGGAGGGGAGATTCACCAGATGCTATGTGGGATTGTGCAGCTTAGCTATGAAGAGAAGCTGGATAGGCTCAGAGTGGTTTCTTTGAAGCCGAGAAGTTTGAGGGGGACCTATGTGATGTGTATAAAATTATGCGAGGCAAGTACAGGGTGGATAGGAAGCTGCTGTTTCTGTTAATTGAAGCATTAATAACAAGGGGGCATGATCTTAAGATGAATTACAGGAGATTTAGAGGGGAGCTGAGAAAATAAAATTTACCCAGAGGATGGTGGGAATCTGGAATGCACTGCCTGGGGAAATCTCAAAACTTTAAACGTGTGTGAACGAGCTCTCCAAATGTCATAACATTCAAGGCCGTGGACCAAGTTCTAGAAAATAGGATTAATGTCAATAGGTTGGTACAGACCTGATGGGTTGAAGGGCCTCTTCTGTGCTGTAAGGATCTATGACTCAAATAATCAAGTGACACGAGCTACATGGTAATCATAACATGTCTGGACCTTGTCTAAAGAAATGCTTATTCTTTCTGTAATGCTGAGTGTATGACAATATCTTGTCATTTTTTCAAAGTAGAAACATCACATGTCAAAAAGTCTTCAAACAGTTGAAAACGTTCATTTTATTGAACAGAAAAACAAAGACACAATAAACAAAAAGCTGCATTTGGTTCTCGCTACAGACAGGGAATGCTTACCTTTCATGCAACAACAAATTTACAGTCAATAAGTAATCCCTGAGCAATGTAACCTGTATGCCTCTGTCTAAGTCTTTTTGATCTGTACATCCTTTGCTTGCTATGATCTGCCTGTACTGCTCATAAACAAAGTTTTCACTGTATTTCAGTACACGTGACTATAAATCAATGAATCACAAGAGTGGTGCCTGACAACCTGTTTGGACTTTCAGATCAACTTGGAAGGACAGCCCTAACTGTCGAGTGGCCAGCTTTCTTTGTGCAGCTCCCTGAATGACTGACTGTTAATCCCTGGATTGTGTACACACGACATGTAGCACTGAGTGTGGCCCATTTCCTGAACTGTAGAGGTCCCAACCCTTTGACTATGATCGACCCACGCTGATGACTGATCATGTCCAAGCTCCTTGACTGACTTGGTGACACACCCTGACTTTACTGAGGACTACTCTCATTTGACTTTGAAATGTGACCATTTGGCACATCGTGTTGGCATGAGAATGATGTAGCAAAGTGCTTTCAACCCCTTGACTGGTCACTGCTGCCAACTATGACATTCTGCCGGCCTTTGTTTCTGTGCCAAATGGCAAGGCAGGAGAACAGTACTGCGAGCCACTAAATTCTGAAGGAGGCAGCAAAGTGCCAAAAGGCAAGGTGAGTTAGAGATGCTGTGAGCATCCAAGGAGGTGCAAAGTGATTTGGCATTAAGAAAGCAAGTAAAGAGCCTTGAGGTGCAGCCTGCTCTGATCAGTGAAATAGGTGCATGTCCCCGCATGCAAAGTGGCCGCGCAGCAGCAGTACAATGAAAAGTGTCGGTGTGCTCCAAAATGCAGCACTGAAATAGAGACCTGTACTCTAAGTGAGTCGGAGAAATGCAATGAGGGTGCACTGAAGCTTGTGCATGTCTGATGCCAACCTTCAGGGTTGGTAGCTGCAGACAATTGCTACACATGAAACGTGTCCGAAGATGTTGGGAAATCCTGGTTAAGGTGGAGGCTTGGAGGAGCTGGCAGAAAGCTGGGGACGCCAAGTACCCGCTCTTTCTTTCATGTCAGGAATAGTCTCCAAGTTTCTTTCTGCTGCATGGGAGAGTAGCATTCTGCATTGTAAATAAGGTGAGCCTGGGTAATAAAGAGATGTGAATGTAATGCAAACAGGTCTCTCATTTCTCGCTAGTGAGTTTCTTGTCCTACAGTTCAAACCTTGGGGTGGAGAAGTGTAAATTCTTTCTTGATGTTGAGAATCTCACTTTTCTAATCACACTGTATTTTCCAAACCGACTCGTCATTCAGGGGCTGGGAAAATTCAGCCCCATGTTTCATGCTGAATGTGAGTGCTGTGTATAATCTTTAATAGAACACAAGACATGATCTAACTTTGACAGTGGTAACACAAAGGCATGTTTATAATCTCCACAATTTTTCTCCCAACTGGATAAAAAGTGCAGTTTAAATTACAAAACCGAGGATAGTGGAGGTAATTTAGAATGCTGTTCTGCTCTTTGAAAGCAGCACTCACGTTGAAGCATTGTTCATCCAAACTAACAGTTGCAAATATTGAATCTTCAGGGTCATTTTTAGTGAAACTTTATCCTTGAAACTATTTTGACAATAGGGTGTGCCTGCATGAACATCCGGTGCCTTCTCAGGTTTCATAATTGTCATGCGCTTTATGAAGAATTTAACCTTAAGTAATTGGATTTCATTTGACTTTCAGTGGTTTAGCTGTATCTTTCCTTGCAGACTGTTGCTTTGCAGACAGTCTGAGAATTGCTACTTTACTATTCAATAATTGTTATCTAGACAGTGGCAATAGGAACGTGAAGAACAGAAGTAGGCCACTCAGCCCTTTAACCTTGTTCTATCATTCTAATAGATTTATGACAGATTTGTACCTTCATCTATTTTTCTCGGTGCAATAACCCTTGACACTCTTATTTAATTAAAATGTATTTAGCTTAGTTGTCAAAATTTCAATGGATCCCCAGCCTCAATAGCTTTCCCAGGAAGAGAGCTTAGATTTCCAACATCCTTTTGTGTGAAGAAAAACATCCTGGCATCACTCCTGAATGGAGTAGTTCCAATTTTAATGTCATTTTGCCTGGTTCTGGACTCACCCAGCCAGAGGAAATAATTTATCACTTTGTCCTCTATCAACAGCTTTAAACAACAAAAACAATGACAAACAACAACAATGCATTTACGTATTGCCTTTAAAATCATGAAACATCCCAAGGAACTTCATGTGTTAACAAACCAGACTTAACAAGGGCTACAGGAAGAGATATTTGGGCAAATGACCTCAGTGTTGTCAAAAACATTTGTCTTAAAGGGTATGTTAAAGGAGAGATGTTGATAGAGTAGTGGAGAGTTTTAAGGAGAGAATTTTAGCCTTTAGGATTCAGGAACTGAAGGTAGAACAGCCAATAGTTGAGCAATCAACATCAAGAACGTGTCAGAGGCTCGAATTGGAGCACAGTAGATACCTTTAAGGGTTAGAACACATCGTAATGGCAACTTCAGGAAAATTATGCACAACATTGATGAGATAGACAAATGATACTAAAGAAAAATATAAGGCATTTTAGACTCTGCACAACTGTCTAACCTGTGTTTCACAATGAAGGGTTCAAAGGGATGGACTCCTGTCTGCTACCATGATACCATCATGATCCAGATTTATTTCTTGGAGACTAGAAGTGATCTTTTACAATTTGCAATGTGCTTCTTACTTGCTGTCAGGTGATGTTCTGGGGTAGGGTATAAATATTATCTAGGCCTAACATGGACTTGCTTCATATGCTTGAAATTGCAACTGGGGCTGTTCGACTGGTGAAGCAGCCCGATTTAATATTTAACACAACACCCCAACACACATCTAAAGTTAAGGCTTACGGTCAGGATGGCACTTTCAAAGTGCGGCCACTGTTGTAATGTGGGCAATGTAAGACCATCGGACGCACAATCTCCCACAAACAGCAATGTGACAATAATAAGGAAATGCGTTTTATTCTATGATAAATATTAGTCAGGAGATCATTTCCCTGGCCTTCTTCAAAATGGTATCGCAGGATATTTGACATCTACCAAGAACTTTCTGATGGGCTCTTGGTTTAATATCTCCTGTAACATTGCAACATGCCTTCAACACTGCATTAGAGTGTCAGCTCTGATTTGTCTGCTCAGGCCATGCGAGAGTGACTTGAGTTCACAAACTTCTGACACAGGAGAGAGAGACAGTATGACACATTACACTTCAAATTGGCATCATGGAGACAGAAATCAGCTTTAAAAGCTTGTCCACCTGCAAGGAAATTTCTACTCAGTGCCTTGAATCTCTCAGCGTGACTCTTTGCCTTTACCAATAGGACTGCTGTTAGTATTTGTCTTTTGGAGCTGACATTTCGGAGATTGGCCACAGACTGGCTGGTTTCAATCAGGCATCTAGCTTGAAGAGCTAGCGTTATATCACTGTCCCTGCCCAGTTGCCAGCTGCTTCAGGAGGCCGGTAGAGATTCCACACAGCAGTCAAACTGCCAGGGCAGTTTGAATTAATAGAACTGATGAAAATGCAGCGAAGCAGAACTGTTACCTACCTCTTTATGGCAGTGGCTTCACCTGATATCTCAGATTGAGCCTATTTAAATTATTGGGGTAACTACTTGTATCATTAATGTTGAATAAGTCAGCTCCCATTCCCCTGGAAATTTGGAAATTCAACTTTGCGGAAGCCGATCAGGGCAAAGACAGGATGCTGCCGGGAACCTTGTAAAGGCATTTCCACTCACATGAGTGCGACACGGTAAGGTAATCAATTCCACCCTTTTACTTATTAATTCAGAGAATGGGGACATCTTTAGCAAGTTCAGCATTTGTTGCCCATCTCTAAATGCCCTTGAAAGGTTGAAAGTGAACTGCTGCAGTTTGTGTGGAGAGGGCATCCAAAATGCTCTTTAGGGAGAGAGCTCCATAAATTTGACCCAGCAATGATGAAGGAACGGTGATTTCCAAGTCAGGATGTTGTGTGACTTGGATTGGCTTGTGTTTCTTGCTTTGGTTGTGGTTCTGTTTGAATGACATTAACACATGTTTTCAGCTATATCTGGATGTTCCTGGTATATATTTTAGTGAAGTTTTCAAGACAGGTCTGGAATGTTTTCAAAAATGTCTCCAAACACATCTCTTGACACATTCCAGCAAAATTCCATGCTATCAGCTTTGTGATATTTCATTATTCCTGTTCTCATTTCTCCAATATAATTCCAGACTGCCTTGGTCTCTATGGCAGCACATGTTCAACTTCTTGAGTCTACTCTTTATGCTTCCTTATTGGGTTTTGTAGATATTATTAATCAACCTGTTCAGGCATGTTGTAAAACACTCATTTGGAGTAGGTGGGACTTGAACCCAGGTCTACCTCGGCCAGAAGTAGGGACGTAATCACTGTGCCACAACACTCTTAAAAATTCACTGTATTGGGATACAAAACCACAATCTTTGAATTTTGTATGTTAATATGTGATCAGTTTTTATCTTTCTAATCTCCACAGAATATAGCTCCAGTCCAATTTATTTCAGCACAGGACAATCTCTCTATCTCAGGAATTAGTTTGATGAATATTTATTGCACTCCTTCTATGGCAATCTTCTCCTGGAAAAAGATACCAAAATTGTACACAATATTCCAAGTTAACAAGCATGGGGCTGGATGAACACAGCAGGCCAAGCAGAATCATAAAATCCAGCCCCATGCTTGTTATCTCGGATTCTCCAGCATCTGCAGTACCTTTTATCTCTGATACAATATTCCAAGTATCATCTCACTTAGACTGTATATAACTGCAAAATTTCTTCTTTGCTCCTGTACTTGATTCCACTTGTAATAACTTGTAACATACCCTTTTCCTTCTTAATTGCTCACACTACAGACGCGTTAACTTTCAGTGACGCATGAACAATGCCACCCACATCCCTTTGAAGTTCAACACTTCCCAGCCTCTCACTGTTTAAAAAGTACTCCTATTTTTCTTACCAAAGCTGATAACCTCACATTTCTCCACATGATATTCAATCTATCAAAGTTGCTGGAAAAGCTCAGCAGGGCTGGCAGCATCTGTGGAGGAGAAAACAGAGTTAACGTTTCCGGTCCGGTGACCCTTGCTCAGAACTGATGAGGCTGGGAAAACGTCCGTTTATATGCAGAAAATAGGGAGGTGGGTAGGGTAGGGAGTAAACGATAAGGCAGAGCCCAAAGAGAGAGAAAGACAGTTGGACAGACAAAGGAGTTGCTAACGATCAGGCTGGGAGGGTGAATAGTTGTTAATGGGGACTGTTAGTGACTAACAACAGGGGGTGTGTAATGGCAGGCTATGTGGTAAGGAGGCCTGGTGTGTCTGGGGTAGGTAGCCGGAGACAGAGATGTTGGCCAGGGAACAAGGTGGTGCATTGAAGTGGCAGGCAACAGGTAGTTCAGGGTCTTTTTTGCGAGCAGAATGTAGATGTTCTGCGAAGCAGTCACCAAGTCTACGCTTCGTTTCCCCAATGTAGAGGAGACCACATTGTGAGCAACGAATGCAGTAGAATAGATTATTGGAAGTGCAGGTGAAGTGTTGCTTCACTTGGAAGGTATGTTTGGGCCCTTAGATACTGGGGAGGGAGGAGGTAAATGCGCAGGTGCTGCACCTTTGCTGGTTAAAGGGGAAGGTGCCGTAGGGCTGTAGGGAGCTGTTGGAGGTGAAGGAAGAATGGACCAGGGTGTCCCGGAGGGAACGGTCCCTGCAGAAGGCAGACAAGGGAGGGGAGGGGAATATGTGTCTGGTGGTGGCATCTTGCTGGAGGTGGCGGAATGGCGTCTGATGATCTTCTGGATGTGGATGCTGGTGGGATGGTAGGTGGAACCTAAGGGGAACCCTATCACTGTTGCGGGAGGGAAGAGAAGGGGTGAGGGCAGAAGTGCAGGAGATGGGTCAGACCTGATTGAGGGCCCTGTCGAAAACAGTGCTGGGGAATCCTCGGTTGAGGAAGAATGTGGACATTTTGGAGCCTCACTTGTTGAAGTTGGCCTCATCTGAACATATGCAACAGGGACGGAGGAACTGAGAGAATGGGATGGAGTCTTTACAGGAAGTGGGGTGTGAGGATGTATAGTCCAGGTAGCTGTGGGAGTCGGTGGGTTTGTAATGGATATTAGTGGCCAGTCTATCCCCAGAAATGGAAACAGAAATGTCGGGGAAGGGAAGGGAGGAGTCAGAGATCGACCAGTTGAAAGTGAGGGCAAGATGGAAATTAGAGGCGAAATTGATGAAGTTTTCCAATCCTCGATGAGAGAGGGAAGCAACACTGATGATATCATCAATGTATCGGAGAAAGAGTTGTGGGTGGGGGCCAGAATAGGACTGGAACAAGGAATGTTCCACATACCCCCGAAGAGACAGGCATAACTAGGGCCCATGCAGGTACCCATGGCAACCCCTCTAACCTGTAGAAAATGAGAGGAGTTGAAAGAGAAGTTGTTGAGGGTGAGGACAAGCTCAGCCAAGTGGAGGAGGGTGGTGGTGGGTGGGGATGGTTCAGGTCTTTGCTCCAGGAAGAAGCGGAGAGCCCTAAGACCCTCCTGGTGGGGAATGGATGTGTAAAGGGATTGCACATCCATGGTAAATAGGAGGTGGCTGGAGCCAGTAAACTGGAAGCTGTGAAACTGGCATAAGGTGTCAGATGAATCATGGATGTATGTGGGTAGGGATTGGACCGGGGGGGAGAAGACTGAGTCAAGGTAGGAGGAGATAAGTTCTGTGGGGCACGATCAGGCTAAAACAATGGGTCTGCCTGGACAGTCTTGTTTGTGGATTTTTGGCAGGAGGTAGAAACGAGCTGTGCGGGCTGGGAGACTATTAGCTTGGAAGCGGATGGGGGGAGATCACTGGATGAAATGAGATCCATAACCATAGTGGATACAATGGCCTGATGTGCCATGGTGGGGTTATGGGCCAGGGGAAGGTAGGAGGAGGTATCTGAGAGCTGGCGCTCAGCCTCTGCAAGGTAGAGGTCAGTACGCCAGACAACAAGAGCACCGCCCTTATCGGCAGGTTTGATGACAAAGTCAGGGTTAGATCTGAGTGCAAGGAGTGCAGTCAGTTCGGAGGGCGATAGGTTGGATTTGTTGAGGGGGCAGTGAAATTGAGGCGACTGATGTCACGTCGACAGTTCTCAATGAAAAGCTCGAGTGCAGGTAAAAGGCCAGAGGGAGGGGTCCAGGTGGAGGGAGAGTGTTGGAGTTGGGCAAAGGGGTCTGTGGGGTGGGGAGAGGACTTTTGTCCAAAGAAATGAGCATGAAGGCGAAGACGGCGGAAGAACAGTTCGGCGTCATGTTGGGCACGACATTTTCCGCTTGGGGACCCTACAGCCCTCCGGACTCAATATTGAGTTCAATAATTTTAGGGCCTAAACTCTCCCACGTCCCAGCTCCCTACCCCACACACCAAGCCTTGTCGCCACATAGCCTGCCATTACACACCCCCTGTTGTTAGTCACTAACAGTCCTCATTAACAACTATTCACCCTCCCAGCCTGATCGTTAGCAACTCCTTTGTCTGTCCAACTGTCTTTCTCTCTCTTTGGGCTCTGCCCTATCATTTACTCCCTACCCCACCCACCTCCCTATTTTCTGCATATAAACGGACGTTTTCCCAGCCTCATCAGTTCTGAGCAAGGGTCACCGGACCGGAAACGTTAACTCTGTTTTCTCCTCCACAGATGCTGCCAGCCCTGCTGAGCTTTTCCAGCAACTTTGTTTTTGTTCTTGATTTACAGCATTGCAGTTCTTTTGGTTTTTATTCAATCTATCAAGTTTTTGTCCACTAATTTAACGTCTCCAAATCCCCTTGAACTGTCTTTCTATTTCTTTACAATCCCACTCTGACCTAGTTTATATCATCTGAAAACATGGATATATTACATTTAATCCTCATTTCAAAATCAATGATATAGATTGTCAATAGCTGAGGCCCAAGTCCTGATATTTTACATAATGGATAGGGCTTTAATCCAACATCCCCTCAGAAAGATAGCAGCTTTTGGCAGTGCAGCACAAGGTCAGTGGAAATTCAGCCAACATATTGTTTTTCAGTTCTCTTGTGTAAGGCATTAACCCTTGACTTTAGAGGTGAGAGGTGTTCCTAATAATCTAAACTCATAAAGTATAAAACTGAAGTTCACAAAGTGACAATATAGCAGTTCGTCTCTACTATTTATCTCAGCAAACATTCTGTCAAAAAAAAACTTGCATTTATATTGCATCTTTACCATCATAAGGCATCCCCAAGGCCATTAAACATAACCCACTTTGCTGCATGTACCCAAAAGAAGGGTCAGCACCCGAATAGTGATAGCTGGGAACTTTATCAAAGTGTCCCACCTTTGTCAAACTGAACAAAGACATAAATAACAAGAATGGATACCACAAAGGCCCAAGATCAAAAGAAAAAAACTCATCATGTCCAATGCTTTAAGGACAAATATTGCAAAATATCATAATTTGGATGGAATCACCTATGCTTTGGTTTACTGATGTTATAAAGGTATGGCAAAGAGACACCAAAAAAAAAAATCTTCAGCTTTGGTGAGAGAAAGAATCACCATAAAATCTTCAAGGTAATTCCTGACAGTGGGGTGTCTGTCCCTGAAACCCAGATGTCAAGCAAATTGACACAAGATCTATAGATTTATTAAAAGTAGTTTGAACGGAACAAATAAAAGCTGTGTTTAACCTCTCTGATAGACAGGCAAATAATCCAGTACACAGCCTTTTCTGCCCTTACTTTGATTGTGAGCTGATTCCATTGTAATCCACCCAGAAAACAGTGTCAGAGGAAGTATGTATCTTTAAATTGCCTTTCCATGGAGTAACTCTTTAATTCATATATCTGCCTGTTTTAGGAGTATGTTTACAGAGACGTAGTTCTTCCCTCAGTTAATACATAGGTTAAAACACTTCCGGTCACGTTTTAAAAAGAAAGAACAATGAATAAGCCATTATTGAAAATGTCATTAGCTGAATACTGTATATTATGAAGTACATGCACAATATTGACAGTAAAAACACTGTAATAAAAGACTAAAACAACAAGCTCTTTGCTATTTCAACCGTAATTGTTGATGTTTTACGGTGGTATTCAGTGAATTTTGAGAGTGGAACTACTATCATTTAATCATCCTTCGCTGTCAGCCCTCTTTCTCAAAACACTGCATTCAACTGATATCTTCTTGGATTCCAGGCTTGTTGAAGATGATTATGATAGGTTGGGCAGCAATCTACATTATTTTTCTTTCCAGCTTTTGAACTTGTCTACAATGTGAGCAATAACTCACAACCCCTATCCTCCATAACACTTAGATATAAAAGGTACTGCAGATGCTGGAGAGTCCGAGATAACAAGCATGGAGCTGGATGAACACAGCAGGTCAAGCAGCATCATAGGAGCAGGAAAACTTGACGTTTCGGGCCTAAACCCTTC
>JAHRHZ010000051.1:16080108-16092913 GCA_024137785.1 Ginglymostoma cirratum | reverse complement strand
TATCCGCGTCCCCCTCTCTCCCTATTTATTTCAGAACCCTCTTCCCCTCCCCCATTTCTGATGAAGGGTTTAGGCCCGAAACGTCAAGTTTTCCTGCTCCTATGATGCTGCTTGACCTGCTGTGTTCATCCAGCTCCATGCTTGTTATCTCCATAACACTTAGTTTGGATCTAGGTTTTGAAAAATATACCAAATATTTAAAAGAAAAATGCATGCACTCGGGAATCTTGCCTGCTGATTGGAGAGCCAGTGAGATCCCTGTATTGCTTCCTCTATGCAAGCCAACCAGTACTAAGTGTTACTCAGACACTTAGGTAGCTTTTGGCAGGCCTTACTCACAACCAAGGACTCTGGCAGAAATCCTACCTTCTGAGAGCAGCTGGCCAATCAGAGGTCAGCAGCACTACTGAAGAAGCTATTGATGCTGCAAGGACAATGTCTGCTGGATCTCAGAGTTGAAGGGTGATCCAGGCCAGTAGGGGTTACGCAAGCATGAGAGGGCATTCACCAGCTGGAGAGGGATACAAAGAAGTCAACAGCGTGGGCAGGGAGTGACTCTCCGAAGGCACTTTGCATTCCTTTCGCAACGACGTATCTCCCAATCAGACACTGATTGCCTTTTGAATGAGGGGCATCCCCCTCAGAAACTAGATTACAAGCAGGCCACACTTTTCGTGCATGCTGCATGTTGACAGGCGTTCCCACCAATGAGTTACTGGCAACGGTGAGATGAAGCTCCTAAATGGTCGCTGTTTGCCTGCTTAAGTGCATTAATTGGCAGTGGAGTGGGCAGTTTGACTATGGGCCTTCCCTTCTCTGGCACAGGTGGGTAAGTGGCAGGGTTCAGGCATATCACAATCCTGCCTATTGACATGCCCCTCCACCGCAGACACACCACAAGAGAGAACGTAAGATTCTACTCTTAGTGACTGTTGATAGAAACATAGCAGCTAATTTAAGAATATAAATAATAGTGAAGTAGATGACTGCTAAAACTGTTCAAATGATGTTGGTGGAGAAATAAGAGCTGGTGAGGACAGCTATGAGAACTCCGATGGTCATACACCTTCAGTATGTACCAGAGCATAAACTAGCAGGCATACAAACTTTATAAAATGCCTCAGGAAGGTTTGTGCCTATTGTGCAAAAGGTATCATCTCCAATTATTTTAAGCGACTATTCCAAGAAAGATGCAAAAAATGCTTTCAGAATCCCAAGATGTCCCAAGGAGCTTTATACCCAACTGGCTAGTTTTGAAATGTAACCATTGTTGTAATATTGCAATAGATTATTGTTCAAATATACGGAGTTTTCCTTTATGCTCCACACCGCAGCTAGATGATAAACACAATTTGAATTTTGTACATATCGTAGAAGGCACAATGTGGATTTTCATCAAAATAATTACCAACAACACAATAAATAACACCTATTCATAAATTTCTATAATGATTCAATAGTCATGGAAATCAGTGACTCAACATTAGTTTGGCTATAGTTATACCCAAGCCTTCGGTAAAATATATCAGGAATACTGTATACAAATCTGGGCACTGCTGTATGATGATGAGTCCATAAAAAATAGGAACAGACCCTTAGAAAGGAGACACTGGCCTTGGAAGGACTGCGACACAGATTTACCAAAATACTAACAGGGCCCAAAGACTGAAATTATGAGAAAAACATATATAATCTTTGTGGTCCTTGAAAAATTGAATGGGTGACACAGTTCCTCAGTGGGTAGCACTGCTGTAGAGTTTCTATGATACTTTTGGTGCTTATGTAATGAAAGATTTTGAGAGGAAGTTTTAGGTCAGATGTAGAGAAACTGGTAGGGAATCCAGGACAAGGAAACCTTCAAATCAGAGCCTGACCATTTAGGAGAGAAATTAAGAAATTCTTATTAATGCAAAGTTCACATTTCAGTTGCCTAGATCAATTGAAAAGTTGAGACGGCTGTGTCTGAAAAGGAGAACGTTGAGAGAAGGTTTGATAGAGGCATTTAAAAACATGAGGTGTCTGGAGAGAAGGTTCAAGAACAGGAGAGCACAGATTTAAAATAATTAGCAAAATTATCAATGGTTACACAAGGAGATTATTTTTCATTCAGCAAATGATCTGGAACGCATTACCTATAAATGAGATGGAGGCTGGTCCAATTAAGGCATTCAAGAGGACACTGAATTATCATCAGTAAAGGTAGATGGTGCAGGGCAATGGGGAAAAGGCAGTGAGGATTGGCAATAGGAGCATTGCTTATTCAGAGACCATTGCACATGCAACGAACTAAATTGCATCCCACTGTGCTGTAACAATTCTGTCATTCTGCGTGGTACAAGTGTGTAACTCTCCCCAACTAAAAACAGAAGATTTGAATATAATTAATAATATTAATGCTGCGATCACTAGATATTTTTGCTAGTCAAGAGTGTAAAATGTATGTATTCAATGAAATTACAGATCAGTCATTATCTCATTGAATGGCAGATCAGGGGCTTGCTTCTGCTCTGATGTATATTTCGAGTAAGAGTGAATCTTATAACATCTTTGAAACCCGTTAAGATTTCATGATTCAACACAATACCACAAGAGTTCAACATACATATTAACTTTTAAGCAAAAATGTTTCTCCTAAAGTTTTTATTTTCTTTTGTTGTTGTTCATGTAGAAATATCACCCTTAAAATTTGCCCATTTGAACCCAATTTGTCCTAACTTTTCATAATTCTAAATATTTCTACAATGACATTCCTCAATGCTCTCTTTTTAAGAGAAAGAAAACATCCATGCAGTTTTTCTCAGTAATTCCTTTTGAACATTTCTTCGAAATTGTGAGATTAGAAAGTATATAGAGTACTCCAAATATGGTCACTCCATGAACAGATACTATCAAAATAGCAGCAAATGAAATCACTACGGACATTGGTTAAATTGCTTTTGTGCTTGTAAACTATCATTTACCCTGGAAGTTTCTTTCTGGAAGTTCTACTGATCTTTTATTGAAGTTGTCGGGTCAATGCACTGCAGAAATACAAGGTCATTCTGAAAATGGAAAAAAAAAACAAGCAAAATGCCACAGTCAACATTATCTCAAAATTTCAGCATACCATCCTAGTACATGGATTACAATTGTGAAAAAAAAAACAAAGAAGGCGATCATTTGGCCTATTGTACGTGTGCTGGCTCTTTGAAAAACTATGAAATTGGTCCTACTCTCTTGCTCTTTCCCCTTCACCCTGACATTTTTTTCATTGAAGATATGGGCAGTTCTCTGTTTTGAAGTTATTGTCAAATGTGCTCCCAATGCCCTTTAAGGCAGTGCATTCCAGATCATAACAATTTACTGCATTAAGAAGCTATTTTTTTAAATGAGCTCAATGTCTTAAAATGGATCCTACAGTTTGCAACATCTGTGTAGCAGCATCTTCACTATTTAGAGTGTTGCGTGATAGTGGCTCAGCACCAGGGCAATTAGCAGTGGACAATAATCTGCCTCTTCATTATTCTGAGTCCAAAGTGCATTGTTGATATTTGGTTTAAGACTTTTGGAAGAAGACTTTTTTTTTGTAATGGCTTGACAGTAGCATTTACAGTGCAGAACCAAATATAAAATATCTGGTTTCAATTGAAATATCTATGCGTCAATATCGCTCAATCAATCAGCAGCGTATTGTATCGTTTAAAAATGGTCAACTGTAGGTTGGTGCCAATCTCAACTCTGAGTTAGAAGATCATGGGTCCAAGTCCCAGTCCAGAGATCTGAGTACAGAAATCAAGGTTGACAAGCCAATATAGTGCTGAGGGAGTGCTGCACTGTTAGAGGTGCGGTCTTTTGACTGACTTATTAAGCTGAGACTCTGCTGTCTGTGTTTAGCAAAGATGATCACATAGGATCGTTTAGAACAAGAGCGATAGTGAGCTATCCCTGGTATCCGCCCAATATTTATGCTTCATTCAAAAATCACCAAAACAGAACCCATATCTGCAGCTACCCTTCACTGGATGTAAAGTGCTAAGGAACTTCCCGAAGCTGTGAAAGTTGCCATATGAAAGCAGGTCTTTTTTACACACAGCAGAGGGGAAGTCATCATGTTACAATTGCAACCACTAAGTAGTATAACATAAATACACTGAACTACTTCCAAATGTAACTGTTAGCAATTTCCAGCATAAACATATAGGCAGAGTTCACCACAGCTAGAGGCAAAGCCTGGGATATTTTATATTCACACTGGTTTCTGAAGAATTTAACCAATATGATCTTCAGAGGAAAAATTCTAAAAAAAACACAGCTTTTTTTCAACCCTGCAAAAGTGGACAGAGGTCACTGCTGTCTCTAACAGCCTAAACCACAGGAAATATTGAAAATGTGCCTGAATCTTTGTAATTTGTCTTTAGCTATGTGTGTACATACACATGCGTATGGATACATTTGTTTGTTGAATTGTTTTGATTAAATGGTTCAGGATCCAATGTTTAATCCACAGTCTGTACTCACTTATCTGAATGCACGTCAACTGGCAACATCAGATCAGAGGACTGTACTATCAGAAATCATTTATTTCAGACCATCCTGCTTTAAAAACGCATTAGTTCTTAACCCAAAACATGTTTGTGGGGTCAAGCAACCATGGATTCATACATAATTCATGTCTGATACAATATAAACAGCAAAACGGACCAGCAACCCTGGTCCTTGTGTACCTCAGTGGTTTATAAGTTGGAAATCAATGTTTTCACTTTTAACATCTAAATTGAAACTCATCAGTTAACTAAGCAGAAAAGGGATTCTGAGCTAGAAGTGTGTCCCCAAGGTGATTGGAATGAATGGAATGGCATTGCAGTCAGTCATGCATATTACTCTGCAGTTACATTTTGCATACTTTGTAGCAAAAACTGTCCCAACTCCTATAGCCGGAACTAGCATACCATGACACTGCAGCAGGCTAGTTGAACCATGAAGGGCAAAGGTTAATTATTATAGACTTCGGGCTTGACTTATGGGACATAGATTGAAAGGACAACTGAAAACCTTTCATCCTTTCAAAGGGAACCCAGCAGTTTCCATTTACTGTCAGCTTTTTTTTATAGTCACTTCCCACTTATTACCTTTATCTTAATTAGAGCACTGTGTTTTTTTTAATTAAGTCTGATCAGGTCACTGCTTATTGTCAACTCACAACTCTTTTAACACTCTACGCAAAGCTTTCCTCTACATAACACATTTTAAGCCTGACTTTCATTAACCAAAATACTGACTACTAGAGAACTTTGTTGTGAACACCAACATCAGTGGAGTTTTTGCAGTGATCCGGAGTCTCACGTCTATGTTGCTACAAAACTACTAACGAAGATAGATACGATTGTAATAAAGCTAAAATGTTGAAGGATCTCCAGTTATTGTGTATCAGTGCGGCACCATTGGCTGCACCTTGAGTCAGAAAGTAGTGGTTAAGTCCCATGCCTGGATTTTAACTGAAAAATTTGGGCTGACATTCCAGAGCAGTACTGAGAGGCCGCTGCTCTGTTGAAGGTGCCATCTTTTGGATGAAATCGTAAACTGAAGCGTTTCCCTTTTAAGTGGATGTAAAAGCTTCCATGGTGCACTTCTGAAGAAGAATAGGAGAACTCTCCACAGTGTCCCAGCCAGTATTGAACCCTCAATGAATATCATAAATCTAGATTATTTCATCATTGTCATTTGTGGCTTTTTGGACCTTGCACAAATCAGATGCTGCTTTTCCTACACCATAACTGCACCTATATTTCAAAAGTACTTAAATGGCTATGATGCTCTTTGGGATGTTTCATGGTTGTGAAAGATACATGTAATGCAAGCATTTCTTTCACTTATTTCGATATTCTAAGGATCCCATTCAACTTTGGAACTCTTCCTCATGCGTCTGACTATTTACCTTGGGATTCTGTTTTAGTTTCGCTACTTGAACTGTTACTTGCCAAATCAGATCAGCCATCCATTCCTGAACTAGTCCAACTTTCATACCATTCAAATTCCATTGATTCTATTCTTGTATATTGTTATCACCCAAAGTATGGATGCACTTCCATCAGCCGTCTGCCTGTGCCAGCATGAAATTTAGCAGGCAAGTCGAGATAACAGCAGGTAATTGTGGAAGTTTAACAGAATCATTTTCCATTCTATAGTTAGAAAAATGTCCTAGTTAATTCAACTTTGTAAATGAATGGTTGTTTAAAGTTCTTCTGAGATTGAATATAATAAACTCTGAGTCTCCTAAAACCTCAAAATTTTCCAGTTTAATATATAGTAGTTGCAATATGAATGCACAAGTACAGATTGACAATTTTTCTTTCCTAACGACATGTTGTACTTGGTCATATTAAATTTCATCCTCGACTGTTGCATGTTTTAAACAACCCATTCCTACTGAAGATTAGTTATCTGGCAGATCCCAGCTTTGCATTAACACCTTGTATTTTCGTTGGTAAAGTTGAAAGTAGTTGTTATATAAAATATAGTATATATTGGATGTAACAATATTAACTCTCAGCTATAGTGTAAAATGCAGCTGAAGGCTTACAGAATGTCATAGACTCCTGCTCTCTTGAAAACATTGAAGGCTTTCAGGGTAGATTTCCATACACATTTGTTGCTTACCAGTTACTTTGCACACAATGGTCAGTTTCCACAAAATTCATTTACACAGGAAGCCCTATTTTTTGCCATGACGGCTGCAATTTTTATTGCAAATGGTGTTTGCAGCATGACTGAACTCTTCTGCTGTAGGCTGTGCTGAATGCTATTTTGGCAAGATGTTAATTTGGTGTTAAGATGCACTTCAAGGTCTGTTCCCAGATCAATTTTTTTTTCTTTCACGGGACCTGGGTGTTTCACACGAGGTCAACATTTGTTGCCCATCCCTAACTGCCCTTTCAGATTGCAACTACGGGTCAATAACATTGCTGTAAGTCTGCAATTACATGGAGGCCAGACCAGGTAAGGATGGCAGATTTCCTTCCCTAAAATACATTAGTGAATTGAATGGGTTTTTACAATAGTTAATGATAGCTGTCATGGTCATCACTACTGACAACTTGCATTCCAGGTTTATTAATCAAATTTAAACTCCACCGACTGCCATAGCGGGTGTTGAATTCATGTCCTTATAACACCGGATTACTAGCTCAGTGACATTACCACAACACCACTAGCTTCCTACTTTACTCACAGAATCACTTCTGAATTTACTCTTCCTCTGCCTGCAGTATAACAAGGAGAATGAGTAGAAGTGACGCAGAGATGGTCAAGCTGCTCAAGCAGGAAGGAAGGGAGGGACAAAGGTTCTCATCAGGACTTTTATTATTTCATTGGATGTGAGAATTTATGGAAAGTTCAATTTTTGCTGTTCATCTCAAATTCTCTTGGGAAGGTAGTCATGAACCATGTTGTTCAAATACTACAATCCATCTGGTGTTGGTACAGCTACAGTGCTGTTAGGAAGGCAAGTCTATAACTTTGATTCAATGACAGTGAAGAAACAGTGATAATGTTCCAAGTTATGAATGGTGTGTAGCTTGGAGGGGAACTTGCAGATGGCGACATTTCCATGCTCTAGTCCTTCTAGATGGTAGAAATTGTTGATTTGGAAGATGTTATCAAAGGAGTTTTAGTAAATTGCTATAATACATATTGTAAATGATACTCACTGCTGTCTCTATATATCATTGGTAGATGGCATGCTGATTAAGAGAACTGCTTGTTTACTCAAGTCTTCAGGTCATAACTCTCCAATCTCAATCTCAGTGACGAATAGTGTGGATTACTGAAAAAAGAGACTTTTATCAAAGCTGTTCATCTTGCATTCCTCATTATCAGAGTCCAGCTGCCAACCAATCTGCAGTCTCATTTCACATAACACAAATGCTACTTTTCCCTTTAAATTGGTATTCTTGCAAACTGTCCTGATGAAAGCAAGATTAAAAGCTTTGAAAAAAATCTCATTTTTCAGCAAGATTTAAATTCTGTACCATCACTTGAATAATTTGCAGTGCATCTTCATTTCACAAAAGTGTCGTTCACTGAAATCTGTCACTAGGTGCAGATAGAGAAACTTTGCAGCTCACAATGAGGTGAAGACAGCATTACAGTGACTATAAATGTGACCATGGCTACAAATATTTTTGTATTCAGCTTTTTTTGGCCAATCCGAAATGGCAAAGATGGGGATAGCAGTGTTCGGCTACTGAGCACGGGTCTTGGCTGCTTCTGGGCTCTTGCAGTGGGTCTGACCACATCCACATGTCTTCAATGTTGTTTTTCCAGCTTGGTAACTTTTTTTTTTGTTTTGGTTGCCTTGAGGCTTCCTCCTGATGTCGTCCAACAGGAGGCCGGGGCTCCATGTATCTCCAACCCTGTTCCATCTCAGGTGGCAGCATCAGAAGATGAGCCAGGACATATTGATTGATGTCCAATGTTGGAGGAGGTGTGGTCCCACGCAGCATGATGGTCTCCAGCTCAGAGGCAGCAGACGTGGAGGTGACGGCACACATGGAGGCACATTATCAGGGTGTCAGGTGGGACTGACTGGAGGAGCAGAGAGGGAAAGACAAACATTTGATGCTATTTCAGCCTCAGTAATATCAATGTAATATTAATTTATTTAGCATTTTACCATTTGTAGAATTCATTCTGTAATCCAAGATGGTACCAGAACGTGGTGAAAATATACACATTTCACTGCACCCAGGTATAAGTGACAATATTAAATATATCTAAATATTAAATAAACCTTTTTCAGACAGAAGCTGACAAAATGTAAACCAGCTTCCAGAACCACAGTGAAGAAGGGCCACTGGACTCTTCCCCAGGCTAAGGGGAATCCAAAACTCGAGGGCATAGGTTTAAAGTGAGAGGAGGAATGTTTAAAAGGGAACTAAGGGACATCTTTTTCACGCAGAGGGTGGTGCATGTATGGAATGAGCTGCCAGAGGAAGTGGCAGAGGCTGGCACAATTACCACATTTAAAAGGCATCTGGATGGGTACAGGAATAGGAAAGGTTGAGAGGTCTTTGGGCTAAATGCTGGCAAATGGGTCGAGATAAATTTAACATATCTGGTTGGCATGGATAAGTTGAACAGAAGGGTCTGTGTCCATGCTGTACAGCTTTATGACTCTATGACTTGAAATTTTAACTCTGTTTTTTCTGCACAGATGCTGCCAGACCTATTGAATTCCTCCAACAATTTTTGGGTTTTTTTTCAGATCTTCAGCTTGCACAGTCTTGTTTTATTACAGCAATCTGGGCTGGTTGACCAACGGGCAACACAAAGGCATTAGAAGAGTGGCAGGTGTACAAAATGAATTCTGTCTTCCTAAGAGAGGGCAGCAGGTGCATGCACCATGGAAACACTGGAACTCCTGCTAAGAAGTAGCTCAGCAATCCTAGCAATGTGCAGGAATGCAGGTGTCTCTGAGATCTGGCAAGTTCCTTCAGCTTTATATCCACAGCTATGATGGCAGCAATCTGCACAACTGGGCTTTGCATGACTTCAGTCTCCACTGATACCAAATGCTGGATGGCTTCTGCTTGTGCTGCAATGGAAATTGTAACACCAGCCATTGGATGCAACATCAA
The DNA here is from genome assembly GCA_024137785.1 of Ginglymostoma cirratum. Taxonomy (NCBI): domain Eukaryota; kingdom Metazoa; phylum Chordata; class Chondrichthyes; order Orectolobiformes; family Ginglymostomatidae; genus Ginglymostoma; species Ginglymostoma cirratum. The sequence continues at coordinate 16,083,299 of JAHRHZ010000051.1, read as the reverse complement.
ACGTTGGCTTGTATATGTGTGAATGAAATTGTCCATCATTTCCACTTTGGTAAGTATAGGACTCATGTTCTGTACTAAAGCCTGTGCCAAGCTGGTGCCAGACTCCTCCATGCTTCTTGATATTGACCACAGCTTTTCTGGCAGGCATCAATAAATCTGGAATTGGAAGATAATTTCATGGCCACCATTATCTCTGACTGTTGTAAAAAGTCATCTGGTTCTGTAATGTCCTTGAAGGAAGAAAATCTGCCACCCTTGTCTGGTCTGACCAACCTGTAACTTCAGACTCACAGCAATGTATTTGGCTGTTAAGTGCCCTTTAAGATGGCCAGGTAAGCTGCTTAGTTCAAAAGTAATTATGGATGTACAACAAATGTTATCCTTCAAGGTGGTACGTACGTCCCATGAAAGAATTTTTTAACAAGGTGTGTCAGTGCATAAGACATCACATTGCACACAGTTATTGGATTTTTTTTTCCATTGGTTACCTAAGATCCTTAGAGAGCACTTTTCAAATTTACAACCACTTCCATTTAGAAGGACAAGGGCAGCAGATACATGGGAACACCACCACTTTCAAGTTCCCCTCCAAGCCACTCATCACCCTGACTTGGAAATACATCACTATTCTTTCACTGTTGCTGGGTAAAAATCCTGGAATTCCCTCCCTATGGGCATTGTGGGTCTACAGAACATGAACTGCAGCGATTCAAGAAGGCAACTCACCACTACTTTCTCAAAGACAATTCGGGATGGGTAATAACTGCTGGCCAGACTTCAGTGTCCACGAGTAAAGCAAAAACTTATCAGAGTTTTCACTGTAGGTTGCCTCTTTGGAGTCCTCTCCAGGGCCAAATGGTGATCTCACCTTTTGGGGATCTGGCATCCTCTCTAACTTTTCCACTTGCCTTGTTTATCTGTTCTCTGTGACTCTCTACAGGCAAATCCCACTTCTAACGTATCTCCGAAAGTAGCGACAACACTTGAACATCTGTAAGCAATTATGAGACCATACAACGTGGTTTTGTTTCTCCATCATTGTCTTCCTGTTTTCTCACCCAATGCTCCAAAAGCACTATTTGGCTAGCTGACATCTTTCATAAACATTTTATTTCAGAATGGTCAGCTGGCAGTTCATAGGCATGTGGTTGGGGTTGTGCTGAGTGGAGATGGGTAAAGGAAGGAGTGCATGCTTACACTTCAAATGCCAGATCTATGACAATTCATGACTAGGAATAGCAGTGAGATGGTTAAGGCAGGGACGAGGAGGAATTTCTTCTTTCAAATGGTCATTAATGTTTGAAATTCTCTCCCAGAGAGCAGATGAAATTGAATATATTCAATGATGAGTTAGATAGATTTTTGATTCACAAGGGAGTCCAAAGTTATGGGGACCAAACAGATGTGTAGAGTTAAGGTCATGTCAGATCAGTCATGACTGTATCTACTAGATTGAGGGACCAAATGGCCCATTTGAGAGACAGCCTCCCCACTAATTGCTCTCCATGGAGAAATTTTCATGTTTCTCACCCCTTCGATTAGCTGACCAAATCTTTTGTAACTTTGCAGAGATCAGAGACCAGACAGATGCAATGTCAAGTATTTTTCATACCCATCAGACAACAGGAGATCAAATAAAACACAAAACATTTACAGTTTTAGCTGATCATGTGGATCTGGAAATTTGACACTGGCTATGAGCATAATGTACACACAGAGCTATTAAAAAGGCAGGCACATTTAAATCTCAATCGACCTCAACTGTGTGAAACTCGGACCATATGAACTAAGTGGGGTAAAACGAGTTAATTTGGAACAGTTTTGATTTATACCTCGTCTATTACAGTCTGTCAATGTGTTTGTGGAGTCAGATATAGTTTCAAAACTGAACTCTTTGATAATCATTTGCTTGTCACATAAGATAGACGCAGGTGCTCACAGGAAACTCTAAATAGACAGTGTAATCAAAAGCCCAACAAAGCTGCAGTAACTGCCAGTGAGCTGAATGAGTGACATCTTTCATAAAAATTTTATTTCAGAACGGTTCATCTTTAATATTTCTCTGGAGGTGAACAAAATCATATTGGAGTGAAACCTTATTGCTATTTTTTTTTGCTGTAGCCACAAAAGGAGGCTGAGAAACTAGGTTTGGAATTGCTGCTTATAGATGCCAACAATTATTCTGGACCTTTTCCCACGTGAACAATCATTAGCTCCCAGCTCGGACAATTCCTGTTGGCAGATGATTCAACTGTCAAACTCATTACAGCCAAACCTGATCCCCTTCCTCATTTAAAGACTTCACGAGAACCTCAGAACAGAAGAAACAAGAGCTTGGAAAGGCATTTAGTCCATGGGGTCTTCTGCACCATTCAATAATATGGCTGCTCATCTCCCTGAGTTTCATCTTCCTGTGCCATTTTCATGCCCCTAATTCACATAATTAATCTAACATATTGGATATCCTCAATGACTAAACAGTCACAGCCCTCCAAAGATTCACAATCCATTAATTAAAGAGATTTCTTTCCCCCCATTTCAGTCCTAAAGTGCTGACCCCTTTTCCAGAGTCTGTATCCCCTCATTCTCACTCGCCCACTGATATGACCAGATGAAGCCTAATATAATCACTTTTTAACCTGTCTTAGCTGGTTGCAAGAAATATTTCTTTTTTGTTTAGCATGCAGCTATCAAAGGTAAGGTTATTTCTTAGGACTGCATCGTCATTAGCAAGAGACAGCTTGGTGGTGGTTTAACCTGGAAGGCCGCAATACCTCAGGTGAGGGGAAAGGTTGAGAAACAAAGTCATTCACAGTAACATCTGCCAGGATGGGGTTTGAATCCACGCCAATCCACATTGCAAAATGGCCAGGCAGCCAACTGTGCTAAAGCAGCTATTACTTAAGTAAAATGCCATTAGCTAAATCAGAACAAACAGTGCAAATTACAAGGTCTTTTTTGAGTGAAATAAAGAGGATATTTATTGTCGACGATGCAGACATCACCCACAAATACAGGTAATAAGTTTAAACTGAAGGGTGAGTGTCTGGTGCAGACAGAGAGATAAACATATTTGCAATTTACAAACTTTTAGGGCCCTTGACGTGTCAGGTTTTAAACCTGTGGCCTGTTGTTTAATTGTGAGTGTGTGTGTGTGTGTGTGTGTGTGTGTGTGTGTGTGTGTGTGTGTG
>JAHRHZ010000051.1:16058002-16080098 GCA_024137785.1 Ginglymostoma cirratum | reverse complement strand
TGTGTGTGTGTGTGTGTGTGTGTGTGTGTGTGTGTGTGTGTGTGTGTAAGTCAGATCTTTGCTGAATTATCAGCAGGTGATTTTCAGTAACGCCCAGAAAGGTCCGGAGTCTTATGGTACAGAATCCCTACCTCTGGACCAAGCTGGCTTGGAAGTGTGTCAGCATGAATGAGCGGGTGGATTACAAAATAACTCCAGAAAGGTGTTAATCTACCAGGAGGGAGAGATTGGAGTTTCAGTGCCTTTTTTTACCAACATTAATCTGTCTCAGACTGATCTTTGTTTATTGGTGGTTTCACATGCCTTAGTCAACATGGTTTGGTAACCACACCAGCCAATTTAAGTCAGAATTTGGCTTTTTTACAACAGCAATTGCATTTTACAAGGACTCCATTGAATGAAAAGTGCTTTGGAATATTCTGACACCTGTTAAAGGCACTGTTCAAATTTTAGTCTGTTGGTTTTGAGAATCTCACCCTAGTGGCTGGAAAGCTGACAAGAGACCTTCACCTCCATCTCTGCCTCCAAGAAAGGCTCATCATGTCTTCTGCCAGTTCTGAGTGCACCACTGAATGGGTGTTTCTTTGAATCCTTAAATTCCCTGGAATGGAACTCTTGCCACTGAACACCCTACATTGACAGTGGCATGGAGGAAGCCTTGACTGCCGCTGGGACTGTCCCCGGAGTCTCAGTCATTTCAATGTGTGGGAATCATAGTGATAGTGGAGTGGTTGGGAATGTGGGGAGGGCTGGAAGTAAGTCAGAAGCATGAAAGGATGCCGAACCTCCCAGTGGGCATCCCCTGTCTGACATCCATGTCTCCTAAATTTGGCCTGAGTCAGCTTCATTGAGGAGTCTAACCCTCAAGCTGACCTCCTTTTACTTCCAGCATGATGTACATTGTCAGACCTGCCCACAGTTGGGTTAATCCCAGTGGTGGGAGCTGAAGGCTCTTCGTTGCTCCGTTTTTGACCCCTTAACGGCCTCGATTTGTGATGGGAAGAAATGTCGACTGTGGTTCATTCTGCCCAGGAATTAATTCTGGTGGAGGTGGGAAGACAGGTACAATCAGGTATTTATTTACTTCAGAGATGGGGGCATTAGTGGCTGGCCAGCAATTATTGCCTGCCCCTAGCTATCCTTGAACTGAATGGCTTGCTAGGCCATTTCAGAGGGCAATTGAGAGTCAACCATATTGCTGTGTGTCTGGAGTCATGTGTAGGCCAAACCAGGTGAGGATGGCAGATTTCTTTCCCTGAAGGACATTAGTGAGCCAGACAGGTTTTTCTGACAATCAGCAATAGTTTCATGGTCATCAGTAGATTTTCAATTCCAGCTATTTCTTTTTATTGAATTAAAATTACACCATTTGCTGAGAAGGGGTAAAACCCAGCCGCTCAGAGCATCAGCTGTGTTTTGGATTAATAGTCTAACAATAGTACCACGAGGACATTGCCATCCCAAAACAATTCAAGGCTGCAGTTTGCTCCCACAATGCAAACTAATGACTATTTTACATTCCATAAGGATCTGTTGCACTCATGTACTGGAACAGAGTGTTAGTCAGGACCTGTCTGCCTTGTAATGTCCAACATAGCTGAGCTTCATTTTAGACAAGGGCAGTATCCTCCTCCACTGTATCCTCCTCCATTGAAGACAGCTCCCAATCCCCAATTCCATAGTATCCAGTAACTTGTCTTGTCTGCTTCAACTGTGTAGGGTGTAGCAGAGCATGATGATGTGGCGCATTCTGTCTGGGCAATATCGACGGGGCCCCCACAGCAGTTCAAGCAGTGAAATTACACCTTCAGCAGTCCTATCATCTGCTCCTTCACAGTCCTGGTTGAGGCATGGGCAACATTGTATCTGTGTTGGACATCAGTCAGGAGAGGGGGAATTGTGCAATGTTGCTATCATGAGCCACAGTCTTGCCTCCCAGTAACCAGACTTCTGAGGCACCTGCACTCTCAAATGCATGTACATAGGAATGTTCCAGGATGTCGGAACTGTAGCATTTTCCAGGGCATTTGGACACACACCTCCATGGGATGGTAACAGTGATCACAGATTACTGTTTATCTGATTTCTGATTAATTATGGTACACTGACTGAGAAAGGTTGGAAGGTCAAAACGGCATGGCGAGAATGAAATTGGACTTTGCTAACTTTGAGAAAAAAATTGATGCTTAGTTTTACACTTCAGATATATTTTTCAAACATTTCCTGGGCCTGTACAGTCACAAAATACTGGTCCTATGCCTTATGCCTAACCTAGAGAATATCAGGGGAGGAGCATATCTAGAAGTTATTGATATAAGCTGGTCATGCAGCAGTCTAACAGGGAATTCAAAAGAATCTTCTTTCCCCAAAGAGCAGTGAGAATGTAATACTTGTTACCACAGGGAATGATTTAAACAAATAATTTAGGTGTATTGAAGAAGGAATTGGGTGAGCATAAGAGGGACATGAGGAAGGATGAGAGGATGCTTCAGTGTAGCATGAACACCAGCATGGTTAAGTTAAGGTGAACAATTTGTTCCTATACCATATATTCCATGTGTATCACATCTTTTAAACCAAATAGTTCATTTGGCAGAAAGGCTATATGAATTCTAATAAAGCATTATCTAAAATTGCCAACACTCAACATGTATATTAATAATTATATACAAGTCTTCAAAGATGTTTCATTTCAGATTTTGTTACTCATGTTTCAAAGTCATTGAAGATTTTGATGTTGTAAAAATGTACAGGCGCTCAATAGCCCTGATGTTCATCTTATACTGAAGTCAATAAAGATTTGGTTCATAATTTTTTGCATTTCACTGTTTTTGATTGATAGTTTTCGGTGTTGAAACCTGCATTCGTCCACGAGACCCTCAGGCAATGGTCTGTGTGTTTCTGTTTATGATATATCCTATATTAGTTAAACCCCATCATTCCATTAGTATTAATTATGCTTAGATTGTTCACTTTGCAAAATATTCACATGGCCATCATTACTGTGTTCCTCCTCTGCTGATGATTTTTAATGTTATCTTGGCTTGCCATTAAAAAAAAGGAATTTGCCTTGTACTGTCTGTGCAAAAGCCAAGTTATACTTCGCTAATTCTGTCTGCTTCATCACTTCTCAATCAGTCGGGAATACCCAATGAGTTTGTGTGTTAAATCTTTTTAATACTCAAGCCTTTGAGTTTTTGAGCTTTATCCTCCGGGCAATGTGGTGTGTCTCTAAGCTGCTACGTTGTCAGCGACAGAAGCAGACTTGCACGAGATTTGAAATGGATTCTCTTCTTTATTTTCCTTTGCCCTCGCCCTCCCCCAACCTTGAATTGTTAAGCCAGTGCAGTACTTCAAGTGCAGAAATCCTTTAAGGTGAGTGCATAAAGCTTTGAGCATCTTAAAGCCAGCTAGTTTGACAAAATAATTACCCTGATTTAAATCTGATAAGCTACCAGTTTCCTTGTACTTTCTCCCATAATAAAAATTAAATCATTATTTCTGGCATGAAAATGAGCTCTGAATTGCCAAGTGAACCACAAAGGTTGGACAAGAAGTTTTTATGAACATATGAATTAGAAGCAGAAGTAGGCTAGACAGCTCTATGACTCTGTCCTGCCATTCAATAAGATCATGGCTGACCTGTTTATGTTCCAAATTCCACATTCACATATATCTCCATTAACCTTGGGTCCACTTGCCCAACAAGATTCTAGCTGCCTTAAGAATACTCAATGACACTCACATTTACTGCCTTTTGTAGCAGAGAATTCCAAAGTTATACAACCATGGAAAGAGGGCTGCGCATTCTGGGGTCAGATACTATTTTTAATTTCACCATCTACAGTAACAACCATGTAAAATATAAAAGGAGAGTACTGAGGTTGTGAAAAATCTGCAATGATCTTAGATCTTAACATTGATTTCTCATTTGCTTACACATGTAAATAAGATAGAATCCATAAAATCACAAACACGTTAAAGCACAAAGGAGGCCATTTGAGTCATCTTGTCTGCACTGGTTCTCCAATTGACTAAGTGCCATTCTCCTGCATTCTCCCCCTTAACCTTTGCACATTATTTCTATTCAGATCATCACCAAATACCCCATGCATGCCTCAAATGAATCCACGTCCACCATTTTGCCAGGCAATGGATTCCTGATCTGAACCACGCATTGTATGAAAATGTTGTTTCTCACGTCACATTTGCGTGTTTTGCAAATCACTTTAAATTTGTGCGCTCTCATACCTTTTATAAGCAGGCACAATTTCTATTTATGTACGCGAGCCATGATTTTGAAGCCTTCTTCTCTGCAAGGAGAACATACCGTTCTCTCCAATCTAACCTTACAAGTGAAACTTCTTGTCCCTGGAATCATTATTGTAAATTTCTTCTGCACTCTCTCCAATGTATTCGCATCCTTCCTAAATGTGGTGCGCATTATTCCAGCTAAGATCTAACACTATTTGTACTTCACAAATGTAATAAGAACTTTAGTATAATTGCCCAAAAATATATAGGAATGTTTCTCATCTCAAGGCCATTCAGACCTCACAATTTTACTTCCTTCTTAAAAAATGTGGTTTTTCTTTCATACTTGCAATATGATCTCTTGTTTCCCATTCAATTATATGATGTGCCATTGACCCAGAGGAACAATGCAAATACCAGAACTGGATAAAGGGATAATAGCCCAAACAGCACAGGCTCCTAAACAAGTATTAGGTTAGACATTTGTAGGAAAGACAACCTGAGGTAAGTAGTAGGAAATCTTACTCTATTGAACTCCTCTTATAGATAGCAGTTATATTCTTGGTGTATAGAATTCATTGTAGTTCAGCCTTGTTATGTAAATAAATATGATCACCAAATTTCAAGATTATTTTCCAAGAATTCAGTCAACAAAATATTTGTAGACCATCTCGGCAATCACAGCACTCCTGCCAATATTGACCCTCAATTGACATTCAGCATTTCCCCCACAGCGGTATGGGATACAGAGAAAATCATTTAATTAATATCGGACTTCTGAGTCCTTTGGAGATCACTGTTTCACCAGGATGCTTACAATTGAGGATTGCTAAACCGGCTTGAGGAATCACAGTGGGAAAGAGTCATGGCAGAGTCTCTCTGGAAAAACAAAAATTCATCTCCACATTGGGTACCCAGGTTACAATATACAGTTGAAGCTTTAGATGTGTGAGGTTACATTCACAAGGCAAGAAATACCCAACTCCAGGACGCCCAACCTCAAGATTCACCACTCAGATTGAATATAAAGTGAGAAAATATGGGCATGCCAACATTGGCAGGAAAAGTAATAAAGCAGAATATCAATTAAATGGAGAAAGATTGCTGAGCCCTGAAGTCCCGAGGGACTTGGGCATCCTGGTATGCTGCAAAGTGAATAGACAACTGTGCTCTGGTGAGGGTGCCAGTGGATGTGGTGGGTACATTAAGAGGAGGAGATAAAATACTGGCAATATCACTGAATGTAATACATCAGAGGCCCAGGTTAATGCTCTGTTGACATGGGCTCAAATCCAAGCATGTCAGCTGTGGAATTAATTTCAACTAACCCATTTGAAATTGAAAGCTGTCTCAGTAATTGTGACCATGAAACTATTGCTGATTGCTGTAAAAACTCATCGGATTCATCAGCATCTTTTACAGTTGAAAATCAGTCTTGCTTACCAGGCTTGGTCTTCATGTGATTTCATGCCCATAGCAATATGTCTGGCTGTTACCTTCACAAGTCAGTCACTTCAGGGACAATTAGGGATTAGCAACACATGCCAGCGTTGACCGCAGCAAAGAACAAAAACAAATGATGAAGAAGGGAATTAGAATGCTGTCATTAATTGCAAGGGGAAATAGAATATAAATATAATGATTTTTTGCCACGATTGTATTGGATTTTGGTGAGACCAAATCTGGAGTTTAAATGAAGTTTTTGTCTCCTTATATGAGAAATGACATATTTCATTGGTTCAGAGAAGATCCACTCGACTAATTCCTGGAATAAGGAGATCATCTTTGAAGGAAATATTGATCACTTTGCATCTTTATGTATTGGTATTTAGAAAAGTGAGGTGTGATCTTGTTGAACCATGCACGATCCTGCAGGGCCTTGAAAGGATGAATGCTGAAAAGAAGTTCCCTTTATGGGCGAGAGGACACAATTTAAAAATAAAGGATTTCCCATTTAAGACAGAGGTGAATTTTTTTTCCCTCTTTGGGGATCCTTGATCTATTGAATTCTCTACCCCAGAGAGTGAATGCAGGGTCAGTATTTTTCTTGATTTTTGATTAACAAGGACATCTATTTCAGAGGTCATTCATCCTTCAGCAAATAGCACATTGCTATTTATGGGCATCTTTGCTAATATCATAATGATGACCACAGTTTGGGAATAGAAAATTCACTTAGAATTTGGGAAGTCCTGGGGGCAAAAAAACATGACATATTGCAAAGAATTCTTTCTGTACAATGTTTGTTCCTGATACATATTCAGAATAACAATTGTACATAAACAATAATTTTGATCCATTGCCCCTACATAAGACTTTGAAAAAGTTGACTGACCATAAACCTGTCAATCAATCACAAAAGTTTTTTGAAAAAGGTTAGAATAGTGGACAGCAGAAGTTAGAAAGACGTAAAAGCAGAGGAAATCATGATTCTTTATTCATTCACGGCATTACTGACTAGGCAGCATTTATTGCCCATCCCTAATTTCCCAAAGAGTAAATCACATTTCTGTGGATCTGGAATCAAATGTAGGCCAGACCAGGTAAGGATGGCAATTTCCTTCCCTAAAGGACATTACTGAACCTGCTGGTTTTTTCCCCCCAACAATTGACAATGGATTCATGATCATCATTTTACTCTTAATTCCAGATATTTATTGAATTCAGATTCCACCATCTGCCATGGCAGCATTCAAACCCAGGTCCCCAGAACATTTTCTGGGCCTCTGGACTAATAATCCAGCGATAATACCACTAGGCCATCACCTCCCCTTACGACGATAATGATGATAGAGTAAGATTTGTGACATTGGACCTTGTTTTACATCACGTTCAAAATCCTTTTCTATTGAATCTGTTCCTTGGTATTAAATGCACATTATGAATAAACAAACATCAGACTTTCTTGATACTCGGGATATTGAAGTGAAACTTGGTTAGAATATGAATGAACAATCTCTGCTGAAATGGGCAAAGGAATATCTTGTTATGAGATCTTCTGTTCATAATGTTGTCATTCTGCTGTCACCAATAAATTTAATACCAGAACTTTGAACTTCTAATTGACAGCTGAAAGAATGATACAAGATTTTTCATTTTAAGACTCCCATTGTAACAAATAAACTGAAAGAACTACTGGTTAAACATTACTTTTGTAGGCCACTTAAACCTTAACTTATAGAACAGTTCTTTTTTCCTTTGTACTTTTCAAACAACTGAAGAAACCATGCCACAAGAGATAGCAAGAGACAACACAGTAGGGAGCTGGAGGAACACAGCAGGCCAGGTAGCATCAGGGGAGCAGGAAAGTTGATGTTTCGGGTTGGGACCCTTCTCTAGAAATGGGGAGGGACAAGTCAAGTTTACTGTGCCCTTTAAACATTTAATTCTCCTGGAATTCTTAGTTCCCAGGGGGTTATTTCTATTTATTTTCATTTCCAGCCTAGTAATTTTTAATCTCAGAACTGTCTTTCATGGTGAGGGTCTTTGACAATTCTTCTTGTTGTGCAAATTTGGCGAATCTTCCAGTCTCATTTCAAATCCTTATAAATTTGGTCTTTTTAATTTGAGCACTTTGTCACTTGTATTTCCATGTAGTGAGTCACAGAGACTTTTAGCTTCCAGCTGCTCCTTTTCTTCTCTTTCTTGGCAAACCTGCCCGTGTCTGTGAGGTTTCAGGGATATCTCAGAAGCTCTTCCTGTGGGAAGGCCCATCTCCATGGATATGTGATTCATATGGGCCAAGTATGCAGGTATAAAGGTTGATTAGTGACACTTAAAAGCATTATTTCTAATATCTTGGAAGTAAATGGTTATTTTAAAGCATAACCTTTTATTACTTGACATGCTCAACACTTTCCCAGGCCTATGGCAATTAGGAGTCTAACCATTATAACTACAGATGCCTCCGACTTCCATCTTCATCCTGCAAAAAACCTGGGCATCCCTTCAATTTTTAATAGCTAGATCATCCTGGTCACATGGTCCCTAAGCCTACGTTAAAGACATGATCTCAGAAACATATCAACATTACAAATCTTGTATATATAAGACTACTTCCATAGTAAGCTCTGCTGTTGGCGGGCACTGATGCAGTTTTATTCATAAAACCCATAATTAATATCTGCTCATAGCCTCTCACTTTGAATCCAGGAATCATCCCCTAAGGACATGATTGTAAATCAAATGCAGAAAAGAAAACCACACTATGAACTATATACACAAATGTGCTCAAGGCTTTTGCAGTTGTGACTCACTCAGACCTCTGGAGAAATCCCACAGAGCAACATGAGTTTATTTTATTCTTTGAAAATAATTGAGAAGTGCTAATACTCTGAACGCTTCAAAGAAACAAAAACCGAACGGACAGCAGCTGCTGTAAATCAGGAACAAAAACAAAAGTTGCTGGAAAAGCTCAGCAGGTCTGGCAGCATCTGTGAAGAAAAAATCAGAGTTAACGTTTCGAGTCCGGTGACCTGAGTTCTGAGGAAGGGTCACTAGACCAGAAACGTTAACTCTGATTTTTTTCTTCATGGATGCTGCTAGACCTGCTGAGTTTTTCCAGCAACTTCTGTTTTTATTTTTGGCTTCATTGAAACAGTTTTTAAACTGTTTGCTGCTATTTGAAATTGATGATTTATCAATAAGTGATAATACTTGTGAAATAAGCTGAATTTTAAAATCCTATATGGTGCAGTCAGTCCATTGTTTATGATATCCATCCATTCCATCACTGTGAGACATGAAGAAACCATTCCTCATGGTAAACTGTTTATCAAGATTAGATCACATAGAGTACAGGGAGAACTAGCTATGTGGATACAGAACTGGCTCAAAAATAGAAGACCGAGGGTGGGGGGTTGGTGGAAGGTTGCTTTTCAGACTGGAGGCCTGTAACCAACAGTGTGTCACAAGGATCGGTGCTGGGTCCACTGCTTTTTGTCATTTATATTAATGATTTGGATGTGAACAAAGGAGGTATGGTTGGTGAGTTTACAGATGACACCAAAATTAGAGGTGTAGTGGACAGCAAAGAAGGTTACCTCAGCTTACAACGGGATGTTGATCCAATGGGCCAATGGGCTGAGGAGTAGCAGATGAAGTTTAATTTAGATAAATGTGAGGTGCTGCATTTTGGAAAGGCAAATCAGGGCACGACTTATACACTTAATGGGAAGGTCCTAGGGAGTGTTGCAGAACAAAGTGACCTACTGTAGGTCCATAGTCCCTTAAAAGTGGAGTCGCAGATAGATAGGATAGTGAAGAAGGCATTTGGTATGCTTGGCTTTATTGGTCAGTGCATTGTGTGTAGGAGTTGGGAGGTCATGTTGCAGCTGTACAGGACATTGGTTCGGCCACTTTTGCAATATTGCATACAATTCTGGTCTCCCTCCAATAGGAAGGATGTTGTGAAACTTGAAAGGTTCATATAAGATTTATGAAGATGTTGCCGGGTTTGGAGAGTTGAGCTATATGGAGAGGTTGAATGGGCTGGGGATATTTTCCCTGGAGCATCGGAGGCAGAGGGGTGACCTTACAGAGGTTTATAAAATCAGGAGGGACATGGATAGGGTAAATAGGCAAAGTCTTTTCCCTCGAGTAAGGGAGTCTAGAACTGGAGGGCATAGGTTTAACGTGAGATGGGAAAGATATAAGAGGGACCTAAGGGGCAACATTTTCATGCAGAGGGTGGTGCGTCTATGGAATGAGCTGCCAGAGGAAGTGGCGGCGATTGTTACATTTGCAACATTTAAAAGGCATCTTGATGACATATGAATAGGAAGCATTTCGAGAAATATGTGCCAAATGCTGGCAAATGCTGACAAGTTGGACTGAAGGGTCTGTTTCCATGCTGTATATCTCTATAGCTCTATGACACTAAGTTGCTTCAGTAAACCATTTCATGGATCTTTCTTTCCACCTAAAAATCCCACTTTTAACTTGTGATCACAGAATGACAGGCCAATTGGATGGAGTAAAACACAGATGAGTTATGTTCTCATTAAATGACAGCAATACAGGCTTGGGTGTGTTCAATGTTATGTTGGTCTTAGAAAGAGTGAGAATGAGTAAAGGGTGGGCATGTACCTTCAGGACAGTAGTCTACCTCAGCATGTGCTTCTCCTCAGCCCGCAACATTTGATAGTCCTAGAGAAAGAGGATGTTAATTTGAATCTTGCACAACATCAAGGGAATCTCCATGAGTCCAGCAACAGTGATGCTCTCAAGCAAGATAAGTAGAAAATGACATTGCAGAATGCTCACAGACAGAAACTAGGAAGATAAAAATCTTCACTTCACTTGCTATAAATCCATTCTTTCCAATAAAAAGTAACTTTAATTGATTGAATTATTGAACTACTGGTTGAGTTTCAAAATTCCTGTTGTTCAGTCTTTTGAAAACGACTTAAAAATGGAGCGACCCTTCAATACAATTATTTTGGAGGATGGACGCTGGTTTAGAATGCAACTCTTCCATCCATAATCTAATCTTGTTTAAACCATGTACCTGGGATCGACTTGCTATGATCATGATTGAGTAAATAGTAAGTTGGTGCAAGCAAGTCAAATAATAATCCAATTAATCCTCTCTATATTTAAAAAAATGCTTTTCTCCAAACCAATCAGAAGAAGCAATGCAGAAGAAGGAGGACCCTACATAGGTTTTGTCTTATGCTTCCTTACTCTATCTAGTGTTTGACAAGCTATACACTGCGTACTTGAATACCAACCAAGCTGCTGCTGAGTTCAAGAGACCAAATAGAAATTGACCATCAACATCTTTAAAATGTCCTGATGCAGATTTAGTAAAGTCTATGAAGCCCATTCTCAAACTATCCAAATCAATCACCTAGAATCTCTTTTTGGGAAAGAAATTGCTGGCAAGGTAATTTAAATGTGTATGTGTGTTTTATATTGAAGCACCTAAACAGTTAAGTACTCATTGAATTGGCAAATCTATCTTCATTTAAAAAATCTATTATAGTCATATAAAGATTGGGAAGGGAGGGCAGTCACATTACCACTTTTTGCTTAATGACAGCAATATTTTGTAGAATTGGTTGATGCATTTTTTTATCGTTATTGGGAAAATTTATGTTTCACAAATATGACATTAGTTCTTCAGTAGTAAGGCTATTTAGTGATAATTAAAAAATATTTCACCATAAAAAGACAAAATGCACCTCATTCAATAAGGTATAATCTTTTCAGCGGTTTTTGCAGTGAGATTATTAATGCACAAAAGGCAGGTTTTCGTCAGGTTTGTGATTTCTAATTGATTGTATTCTATGGGACCTTCAACAGCGCCCCCTCTGGAGAACCACGGAATGACTATGGCAACTTCCTGGTTTATGTAAAAACTGCGGAAGCTGTAAATCAGGAACAAAGACAGAAGTTGCTGGAAAAGCTCAGCAGGTCTGGCAGCATCTGTGAAGAAAAAATCAGAGTTAACATTTTGGATAAGGTGACCCTTCCTCAGCAGGATCTGTTCTGAGGAAGGGTCACTGGACCCGAAACGTTAACTCTGATTTTTTTTCTTTACAGATGCTGCCAGACCTGCTGAGTTTTTCCAGCAAATTCTGTTGTTGTTCCTGATTTATGTGTTTCATTGCCCATTGCAGACTCCAGAAATTATAGTCAATGTTAGACGAGCAATCAAGATGAACATTAGCAGCTTTTCTGTCATTGCTATCACAAAATCAAGGCCTACATATTTCAGTTGTCTTCATTCTCTCTGGTCGAGGGAGGCCACAATGCTGCCACGGGAGGAAATCCCAATGTCTGGAAATCTGTGTCGTCTTTATAAAAAGAAGTAACAATGACATCTAGTGGAAGAAGGAAGAACAACCGGCCTTATGAAATGGATTGCTCTGACAAACTCATCAATTAATTTCAGCTTGGAATTGATCACTTCTCTAAATGACCAAGCTGGGGAAATAAAGTCTTGTAATGCCCTCCATGCCACGAATGCCCTTGCTGAGATTGGGCTGCAATCAATAGGGGTGTTGTGGTTGGTGATCCCTGTCTGTTTCAAGAGAGGATGGCAGCATTTAGGGTGAGGAGTTTCCTCAAGAAACATTTCAAACTTGGGGAAAACAGGATGGTTCAAGATAAAGCTAGCTCTGGATTTTTTAGTGAATGCAGCTTTCTATGTTGCTTGGGAAATTCCATTCACCAAACCCGTCAATTTGACAAGTGCTAATATTTTTGAAATTGTGTTCTTCCGTCAAGATAAACACAAATATCAACCATTAATAGCATCACCAAAAGCAGACAAGTTCATTTTTCACCAGATATTAAAAGGCCAAATGTGCAGAAACATCAAACTTAGACGCAAGTTTGAAGTTAGATGTCGTGAATGTAAGATTGTTGAGGTCGTGTTGTAGTTGATTCGGGGATCTTGAGTTGGTGTGGCAACATACACTTTTTAACATATATGTTGTAGTCTGGAGCTTTGGATAGTGATGGCAGAGACTCCAACATTTTTTCTATCACAGCCATCCAGGAATCTCTCCTATCAAGGAGGCTACCAACTGTGCCACACAAACAATTCTATAAGGTAGTCATAATAAACGGGGAATTCAGAAGAAACTTCACACCTAAAGACTGGTGATAATGTGCGACTTGCTCCAGCAGAGAGTAGCTGAGGGTGAAATAACTCCACAGAGGCCGGTATCCCATGACCAAGTCACCTTTTATTTGCTCGTGGAGAGTCAGAAGTCACGTACCTCCAGGTGATAGTCCAACAGGTTTATTTGAAATCACAAGTTTCGCCAGGTGAAGTCCTTGACACTGACCCAGGTCCATCAGAGCCAGTTCTCCGAGTGAACTTTGAGTGACATTCCTGTCTGTATCTGTCAGCCAGGGCTCCCAGATTGGATCAGCCTCAATCAGGGAACTCATATTCCATGGGTTCACCTGGCTGACCTTGTTACAATTACTACAGAAAGAACTATCAGAAATACATGAAGGCTAAACTATATACACATATTAGGGAATAACAAATAGAAGGATTTGGTAGTGGGGTTAAATTCAGACGGATGGGAAGAAGCTCTTGCGAAGCAATGACACCAGGATATGTTGGGCTGAGTATCTTTTCTCTCTGATTTTTTTTTAATTCACTCATGGGATTGGGTGTCACTAGCTGGCCAGCACTTATTAAATAAAAACGGAAGGAACTGCGGATGCTGTAAATCAGGGACAAAAACAGAAGTTGCTGGAAAAGCTCAGGAGGTCTGGCAGCATCTGTGAAGAGAAAATCAGAGTTAACGTTTCAGGTCCGGTTCTGAGGAAGGGTCACCGGACCTGAAATGTTAATTCTGATTTTTTTCTTCGCAGATGCTGCAGGGCCTGCTGAGCTTTTCCAGCAATTTCTGTTTTTGGGCCAGCATTTGCTGTCCATCTCTAGTTGCCCAAAAGAAGGTACTGGTGAGCTAGCTTCTTGAACAGCTACAGTCCATATGCTGTAGATAGACACACATTGCTCTTAGACCCGTCAAAAATGAAGGATTCACAAAATATTTCTAAGTCTGAATGGTGAGTGGCTTGGAGGGGAACTTGGAGGAGTGGTGTTCCCATGTATCTGCTGCCCTTATCCTTCTAGATGGAAGTGATCAAGGATTTAGATTATGTTTCTAAGCATGTTTGGTGAATTTCTGGAGTGCATCTTGTAGATAGAACATGCTGCTGCAGTGGAGCATCAGTGGTGGAGGGAGTGGATGTCATGTCAAATACACGTACAGATACAAAGGTCTAAAATACTTAGCAATTAATGTAGGACAGCCAGCACTGTAAGATATGCAATAGGTCAAGAAAACAACTTTTCAAAGTATGTTGTTATGGGATAAGGATGTGATCTTGCCACCATTATCCACATTCCAAAACAAATTTAAAAAGAAAACATCAATTCAGAGATCCAGAGTTCAGAGCACAAATTACATTCATACCCTCTATTAGGCTGAGCGGAGATTTGGTAAGGGTTTTCAATATCAAGAGGGAGTTTGGTCAGAGTGCACAGGCAGAAAATTCTCAATCCCATGAAAAGATCAAGAATGAGGGGGCACCAATTTAAAATAATTGGCCAAAGAATCAAAATTGATGCGAGAAAGCAGATTTTCATGCAGTGTATGGTTAAAGTGGAATGCTTTGTCTGGGCATGTGGTGGAGGCTGGCTCAACTAAAGCATTCAGTAGGCAATTAGTCTGATACTTAAAAAAAACGGAATGTGTTGGGTTGCAGGGAGAGGCACGATGTGAATTCAAAGAGTGGGTGCAGACATAAAGGGCTGAATATCTTGTTTTTGCACTGTAATAATTACGTGATTCTGCTTCCCAAACATGATCTGCTGTATCTTCTGGAATTTACCATCAAGTTAAATTTCTGCCATTGAAAATGTCACCAGATATGAATACCAAATCATATTGCAAAATTGAAGAACAGCATATAATTAAGGCACAATTTAAATCATTCTATCATGGTTCATCAAAGGACTTGATGTCAAGTTTGGTGAAACAGTTCTGGACACCACCCCTTATGAAGCTTACGATGACCTTGAAGGAAATACAATATAAATGGACAAGAATTTTTTTTGTTATTATTCATTCATGGGATGAATCCTTAATTGCTCAGAGGGCAGTTAAGAATCAACTGTATTATTGTGGATCTGGAGTCACATATAGGCAAAACCAGATAAGGATTGCAGTTTCTCTAACAAAGTGCTATTAGTGACCCACATGGATTTTTCCTGACAATAGTCATCCTCAGACTCTTAATTCCAGATTTTTATAGATTCCACCTTTGGCCATGGGGGAATCAAACCTGTGCCCCCAGAACATTTCCTGAGTCTCTGGACTAGTAGTCCAGTGATAACACCACTAAGCCATCTCCTACCCATGAGAATTAAATAACAATGAGTGATTATACACTCTGGGGCTGTGCTTCATGAAATTTTGAATGTTAAGTGTGATTTGATTTGCATTTTTAAAAGATATTAAGGGAACAGATAGAGAAAATATTTCCACTTGTTGGAAAGTCTAAAGTTAGATGGCAGAGTCTAAAGATTAGACTTTCAGAAGTGAAACCTGTCAACATTTCTATGTAGAGGATGGTGGAAGTTTGGAATTCTCTTTTACAACCTCAATTGTTGCTATGCATATTGTTAATTTTAAATTCTTGTTAGCCAAAGTTATGAATGGATAAGGGGCAACAAGTGTATATTGAATATATGGATCAAACATAATTTCATTGAATGTTGGACACGACTTTGGGAGCTAAATGAACTCCTGTTCATAGTTTTGAATGTTCCTAAATCATACCTGTCCATTATAAGACTGTATTTCCTCCATTTTCTAGCTTGCTATGAACAATGCAAAGGGTGATTAACTAATTATTCATGCGCAGTCTTACACCTATTTGTCACATTCTGGATGTCTTACTTTTACAGAGAGGCAAATGCATTTTCTAAAAAATGGTAGAAGATCATTTATTAACCAGAGCTTGGAATTTACAAGTTACTCATTCTCAGTATTTACAGACAATTACCATTGAATTGGATTTCTATGGGCAATAGTCTGAAACTATTGGGAATTACACCATCAGAATGACACATCAATGTCTCATCCTGCTATTTATTCATAAAATATGCTGCAATTCTGGAGTGAATAAGGTTTGCCAAGAGTTCTGATTGTCTGCAAATTGCTGACCCATTTGTGCTGCTCCATTGCAAGTCTTAATAAAGCTGGTAGAAATCTTTTCTCATCATGGAGTACCCTACTGAACTTGGCAACAACCATCAAATTGCTCAAATTACAATGATACTCCTGCTGTAGCAATTCATAACAGTCATTAATGTTCTAGAAGATACTGGTAATGACACAATGTATGGTCCAAACATGAGACTCAAACTTTGAGGCCCACAAAAAAGCCAATGAAACAATGAAACTGTCTTCCTCTAACATGACTTAAATCATTGCTGGAGGGTTTTGTCTTAGACTTTCTAACTGACCTTGATGGTCCTTTTCTTGCCAATCTTGCAATACCTACAAGTGTCAATAGTTTTCAAGAAGCATGATTGCTTTGAACTTGGAAGAGAATAACTCATTGACATGCAAATCAAATAATACAATTTTGGGATACAGTATATACATTACTGGAGACCTGATATGTGGTAAATATATTATTGGTAAGGTTCTCTGAGGAAATCTTTGACAGCCTTCTTTCCACATTCTTTTGTGAGCTGGGACTCTCTCACTCCCCTTCATGAGGGTGTAACCTTTGTGTCATCATTAACAAGAACATGGGGGATTAAGCAAACAAAGGCCCTCCTCTTGTCATGGACCACTTCTAAGTTTGCGTCTGATTGACCATGTATTTTGATCCCTTACTAGTCGCATAATCAAAACGGATGAATTGCTACATTGTTGACTCACACCAACTTTTTCAGATAAAGAAGGGATGCATGGTATCTATACAAATCTGAGTTTAAATATCAATTCTTAAATGTAATGATAACAAAATAATAACTGGACCGCATGGTGCTAGAGTGAAAACAGAGGCAGTCAATCACTGATCTGTTTCTAATCTGCTGCCATCTTTCCCAGGTCAAATAAGGGGTCTTGGATGGTCCTGGTGCCTGCTTAAATCAGACAGCAGCCTCAAAATGTCACAGCAGTTTAGAGGTTCCTGATGGCTGCTTAATAGCCTTGCATGGGAAGCTTCCCTGTGAATGGTCCTTTGTTAGATTGTTCAGGCCCAGGTTTGAAAAATGGCTGCAGCAGAAAAGATATGGGAGCATTTCCTTTGCGAGCCTCAACAGCAGTATGAGCCAGAGGTATCTCCTCATCATGATCATAAATCTTCCTTACCATCAACATATTTTTGATGAAGTCAGATTGTTCTCTGGGTTGTCAGAAGCCAATGAGAAACATACTGAGGACCAGCTCTTGGAATGGATTGGTCATTGTGTTCTTACCCTGTTATGATGAGCCTAATGCACTGTGCCAACTAGTTCCTTAGAAGTTAAGATTCACTTCCAGGTGAAGGTGTTGCTTACTTCATGCTCAAAGCTATCTTGCAAATCCAAATAGGCCAAAAAATTTAGGTCAAAGTGCTCCATCTAACAGGAATTATTTCTGATGGCTGACAGAAGATACTTCTCATTATAACCCTGACTTTAACCCGGGCTGATCTACTTTCCTTCTGCATTGACTTCAAAACAGCAAAGAGGGTTTAACATAGATATCAGTCCCAAACATTTCAATTTGAATCAGGTTGAAATTCGGCTTTCTGACTGGGCATTAAAGAAAGAGCAAATAAGTAGACCAAGGTTGAGCACTTTGTGAGTTTTGGATATAAGCGAAGATATCTGCTTTGATCAAGCAATATTGAGTTCCTCTACCTGCACATGTCACTCCTTCAGTAACCATCCTTAGAATCTATTGCAGAATGTGTCGACTTTGAAAACATACCCTCTGGATAGTAGTTTAGGCATTATTTAATCAACAATCCATAGATTCCCTACAGCGTGGAAACAGGCCCTTCGGCCCAACAAGTCCACACTGACCGTCAGAGCATCCCACCCAGACCCATCCCCCTATAACCCACCTAATCTATACATCTCTGAACACTACAGGCAATTTAGCATGGCCAATCCACCCAGCCTGCACATCTATGGGCTGTGGGAGGAAACCGCAGCACCCAGAGGAAACCCATGCTGGCATGGGGAGAATGTGCAAACTTCAAACAGACAGTTGCCTGAGGGTGGAATTGAGCCCAGGCCCCTAGTGCTGTGAGGCAGCAGCGCTAACTACTGAGCCATAACAATGTGAAGCAACAATTGGCACACTTTTCTTAACCAAGACTTGGCATCAACATGATGCCTCATTACAAACAATAATGTAAACTCTTACAAGTAAAATTCATGCCCAAAGGCCTTGGCACATAAAGCCCTGATAGTCTCAACAAGAAAAAAATAATTGTCAATGAATGACTCAGATGAAGGGAAGAAACACAACTGATTTAACAGGACAATGTACTGTAAGAAAGGAAGAGATAGTATGGTGCAATGTGTAAAATGGACAGAAAAGTCAGATAATAACATAAAAAAAATCATAGATTTATACACCCTCTTGTGAAATAACAAGTGATAAGTGGAGAAGTAAAACTGAGTCAATTTAGCGAGTACAAGACCTACTTCAGCTTTAATAGTTCTGTTACCTTCATGACCTTTATTTGCATTTCAAGCATACTTCAGGTTTCAAAAGAAATATCCTCTGTGACCACTTCAGTTCACCAGTTAGAGTCACTTTTAGTTAAAATGGCATTAACATCCAGGCTATCATATTTCAAAGACAAAACAAAATCAGAGTCTGGACCGGATGAAATTGCTTGGATTTGAATTTGAATCACTTGCTTTCTCTTTGAACTCAGCTTTTCATCCTTTCTGGCATAAACCACCACCAAAAGAAAAGGGAACTGCAATTCACAAGGAGGTTAAAATGTCATCTGCCAATTTCTATTTGGTTGAGCTTTCAGTTGACCGCTAAAGAAGTGTGAATAAATGATTTATAACAACATTCACTGCTTGCAGGTTTTGTAATAAACCTGCCTTTATGTTCTAACACACAATAAAAAGCCATAAAATTATTCATATTTATTTGGAAAATTTTAAATCTTCAGAAGTCCAGTCATCAATAATTATGACGAATCACGGTTTACAATGCAGAACCATGTATGTCTGCATTTCCCAGAGTATTTTCATGATAGTACAGGAGATAATGCAAGCGAAATACTTAAGAATCATGCTTATAACATTACATCTTCAACAGTGTGGAACAATTTTAAAATTGATAGAAATAGCTCAGTTTGATGCCCATGCAATAGAATATGTTCCTATGTCAATATGACAAAAGTAGCGAACAATCAGCAACATGAAGGCATTTTTTAAATATCATGGACTATGAATATTTAACAGATTGAGCAATGATCAAGCACACTGATTTTTAGATGCTTCGCATTCTCCTTCAGTCTATTCACCACAAGCACCAGCCGCAGCCCAACGTCAAATGCAAATTGCCCAGCAGTGTCAAAGCAATTTTCTCATGATTTAGGAGTCTCTTGATTCACAGTTGAAGCCTTCATATGGGTTCCAGCGATTCAGCACCGAAACTGGAATCTACTTGTTTCATACAGGCTATAGAATTGGTTATGTCATTTATAAGCGCTCTTTCTAAAAAAAAATGAATACATGAAAAAGTTATGCACCACACCTTATTCCTTCTTGATATGATAAATGTTTCACAGAATTCAGGAGGCACACACATCTGCCATCTCAGGTTGCAGGGTAGGTCTGAATCACTGTTTATGCTTTTGTGGTGTGGGAAAGAGGAAGTTAAATGTCAAGTTGTTTTTCTCCTCTGTAATGTCTGACTTGCCCAACAGAAAGTGCAAGGCTTTTTTTAATTGTTTACAGTCAGCAGTTCAGTATGTTTAGCAATCTTGTTTAGAATTTGTAAAGGTAGTACTAACTTATTTGGGGGATAATAACAGTACTATGATCAGACACAGTGCAATAAGAAGTATCTGTTCTTGCAATATATTGCATGCATATATAAAAAAATTACATAAAACATTTCATCGTACCCCACAGTGCTGCAAAACAGCTACCTTCCACTTCAAAAGTCTGCTTTATTCAGATTGCAGTTATCTCTACCAAATTGAGTAATTGACAGCAACAGCATGGATGCATACAAGGGGAAGCTAGATAAATAAAAAGGAAAAAGATATATAAAGTTATGCTGATAAATTTGGATGAAGTAGAGAAGGTGAAGGCTTGTACAGAGCAGAAATGTCAGCATAAGCAGTTGGCCTGTTTCTGTTTCTGCAAAAAACCTAAATTTGAAACCAATCCTCACCATTGGGCCACAAAACTCTATCCAAAATTCAGCACTGGCTATACGATACAGAAAACGTCCCATCATGAAACCACTGGACTACATAAACTGCTGTCATTTGACCAACTGTTATTAATTTAGTTTGCTGCCTGTCTGCATTTCACCCTGTTATCTGTGTGACATTACACTATCCCATTCCAAACACACAATGTCAGTACACACTATCATTCTACAGTCTGCTCCTGCACAACATCCCTTTCCATTTTGCAAGCAAAAGGTGAGTGAATGTTAGAAATCTACAGAAGCAGAAGGTATATGCCTCTTTTAGATCAGAGGTCATCTGGTTTCAATTACCTGAGGGGACTGGAAAGAAACTTCATGGAGTTTTTCTTTACCTCATTTGTTTTTTTTGCATCTCCCAGGAGATTACATGGCTGAGGCGGGAATGGGGGAGGGAGGTGTAGGGAAGGAATGTTTATCTGTGTGATAGTTCAGCCAATGTGAGGTCAGCTTGATGGGTCAGCTGGTCTTTTCCTACTTATCGTTTTCATGTACAACCTTCAGAACAGGAGGAAACCATTTAGTCTCGCAACATGTTCTGCCTTTGAATGACAGCCATGACTGATCTGCAACCTAAAGGCACACCACTTTGCTTTATATCTCCAAAAATCTTTTTTTTAAATTCAGTAATGGGACGTGGGCATTGCTGTCTGGCCAGCATTTATCGCCCGAATCTAGATGCCCTTGAGAAGGTGGTGGCGAGCTTGACCTTCTTGAACTGCTACAGTCCGCATGCTGTAGATTGACCCACAATGCCCTTAGGGTGGAAATTCTAGGATTTTGATCCTACGTCAGTGAAGGAATGATGATACATTTCCAAGTCAGGATGATGAGTGCCTTGGAGGGGAATTTGCAGATGGCAGCATTTCCATGCATATGCCACCGTTGTCCTTCTCGATGAAAGCAGTTGTGGGTTTGGAAGATGTTGTCTAAAGATATTTGGTGAATTTCTGCGGTGCACCTTGTGGATAGTACACACTGCTGCTACTGAGCATCGTTGATAGATGGAGTGAATGCTTGTGGATGTGGTGTCAATTAAGTGGGCTGCTTTGTCCTGGATGATATCAAGCATCTTGAATGTTGTTGGAGCTGCACTCATCCAGGAAAGTGGGGACCATTTGTTTAACAAAAATCTACCTCCATTTGTAAGTAACAATTGATCTAGCGTCAGCTGTTGTTTGCGGAAGAAAGTTATGAACTTCTGCTTCCCTGTTATCTTTCAAAGTGTTTCCTCATTTTGTTCCTGAGTGCTCTGGTTCTATTTTAGATTACTGTATTTAGTGCTAGACTCCCCATGCACAGAATATTTTTCTCTATTTAACCTATCTATTCTCCTTAAAATCTCGACAAATTACCTTCAGCCTTCTAAATTTCACAGAACACAATCCAATTTTGTGCATATCTTAACCCTTGGAGTTCAGTTATCATTTTAGAATATCAACACTGCAGTATCTCCATGTTCAATGTATGCTTGGTAAGATATGATGCCTAGAGCTACTAACAGTACTCATGTGTGGTCAAGGCAGTCTCTGCATAATTGACACATGGTTTCTAGCCCCGAGAGTTCAAGTACTGTAAATATAAATGACAGCAATCTATTACAATTTTTGATTATTTTCTGTACTTATGACACTGTACGGATCAGTGTGCCTGAACTGAAAATCTATTTAGGCCTTCACTGTGTCCTGCTTTTCATCGTTTAGGAAGCACCATTTTTTTAAAAAAAACTACAATTTAAAACAAATTGTGAAGCATTTTTGACAAGAAACAAAGTACTTAACAAGGATAACAAGCGTGGGGCTGGATGAACACAGCAGGTCAAGCAACATCATAGGAGCAGGAAAACTGATGAAGGGTCTAGGCCCGAAACGTCAAGTTTTCCTGCTCCTATG
>JAHRHZ010000051.1:16038601-16053002 GCA_024137785.1 Ginglymostoma cirratum | reverse complement strand
TTCGGGCCTAGACCCTTCATCAGAAAGGTCTAGGCCCGAAACATCAAGCTTTCCTGCTCCTATGATGCTGCTTGGCCTGCTGTGTTCATCCAGCCCCACACCTTGTTATCTCGGATTCTCCAGCATCTGCAGTACCTTTTATCTTGGATTAAGTAGTGCACCTTTTTTAATATTGCCTCACTTTCAAACTGAGGAGCAACATGGTCACCAGAAAGTTTAATCTATCATCCAAAGGACAGTATTTCCAACAATGCAGCAGGAGCAGAGCTTGACAATACAATCTATGTGACTTGGAGGCAAAGGTATTGCTGAAAGAACCACAAGCAGATATTAGAGTGGGAGTATCTACAAATTACTCACCACAAATTCCTTTACAGGTTGACCTGGATTACATCATAGTGTTTGAGAAAAGTGCCAGATAGTACACATGAACTGCTCAATGCAGGTACCTCACTGAATTGCATTCTGGAATATTCTGCTCACAGTAGTCAATGTGAACTGTACATTTTCATTTACCTTAAACTCCAAAATAAAGCTATCTTATATGCAAAAGGTGTAAGATTGCTTGGCTGTGTATTGAGGATTAAGCATAATACATTACGCCCCCATTTCCTTACTGTCCTCCTTGCTGAGAGAAATTCTTCCAAGTATTTTCCCACTCATTTCTGGAGCTCACTGTCAATGCCTGATCTATTTTAAATATCTTCCACTTTCCATTCATATTTCTTTGAAATAAAAGATTCATTCCGAATGAACAGCCTTGATATCTGGCTACCTTGTAGATGTGCTGTGGGGTTACTGACCCTGAATGAGGTATTGACATGTCTTTTATACGTGATCTCTTGTGCTTAATGTTAATAGGCTTCACCTTGCTACTCCCTTGAGGTCCTGATTGTGCTGATACTTTCAATCTACTGTTCCTTCAGGTCTTTCCCTTATTTTTATCCATGTCAAATTTTTCTCAGTTTGTTAGCCTGTTCTTTCCCCACTCATTTTTCTTTGATGGTCTAGAACAACCAATATTTCTATGCCTTTATTAAAATCTTTGGAACATCAACATAGCACAGATCATCCACACCAAAGTCTTAAGATATTCAGAAGCTGAGCTATTTTGAATACATATTCTGATGAAAATAAAGTGACCTCTAATATTAACTTTATTCCTCTTTCTCCAATGGATGCACATGCTTTGTAGTCTCCTGTGTTTTTTAAAAATATTTCTTTTTAGAATAAAAACCTCTCCAATAATATCACCCAAGCGTGGCAGTTGTGACATAATTGATGAAAATCTGAAATTTAAGTTGTTCAAACACAAACATGGGGCATAACAGGAGAAAGCCATTCTGCCCCTCAATCTTTGTCAGCCTATCAACCAGGTCATGAATGATTTTCTACCTCAACTCTTTTTCCACATTATCCCCACATCTTGCGATGTCTTTATTATCTAGAAATCTATCAATACACATGAATATGCTCAATGACTGACCTTTGTCAGTCCTCTGAGGTAGAGAATTTGGAAGATTCTGTACCCTTGGTGTGAAGAAATTTCCCCTCACACCAGTCCTAAATAACCTACCTCTTATTCTGAGGCTATATTCCTTGGTCTAGACACCGCAGCCTGGGGAAATTTGCATCCACCTTGTCGAGCCCAGTAATAATCTTATCTTCTTCAGTGAGATTACCTCTTATTCTAGACAATACATGTCAAGTCTCCTCAATCCTTCTTCAAAGGCCAGCCTACATATCCCAAGAAATGAGCCAGCTGAGGGTTTTGTTTTCTGTGAGGCAGCAGTAGGAATGGAAGAAAATGAATTAACTTCAATGCAATATTGGAAAGTGCTGCATTTTTGGAGATGCTTATGAGTTGGGTTCCTATTTGCGTGTCTGGGTAGATTTAAACACTCCCACAGCAATATCCTTAAAAAAGAGCAATCATTCCAAAAGTGGAACATCAAAAAGACATGATGAGTGCTATATCAATGCAAATTCTTCCTTCTCTCTTTACAAACATTGCTGCTTATCATGAAAAGGTTTAGAGTGCTGGTGGAAATTGAATGAAAAAGACATTTAATCAATTTTAAATCCCCTTGCTTTTTGGCAAACTACATCTTTTCTGAAGCAGAGTTCCAGGTCACTGATGACATAGATTTTTATGCCATTGCCGCATTTCCAGGAGGATGGGCAGACCTTAACACCACAAGTTACCCTTGCAATTGAAAGATACATGTGGAATTAAATCTGCATTTATAGGTGGAGGCAATGCAACAGGTATGCTGATTACACAGTTCTTTGTTGCACTGTTAGATGGGCTGGCTTCACATTCTCCATACAATGAAATTTGCACCCAGGCTTCAGCTCAATGCAATCAGAGACAGATTTCCAACCAGAACAGAGACAAGTGCCTCGGTTGCTGAATCAGAAAGGAGAGGAAATTATTACAGTGGAGCTGATGCACAGAGAGTATTAGAACAAAGAACAAAGAACAAAGAAAATTACAGCACAGGAACAGGCCCGTCGGCCCTCCAAGCCTGCGCTGATCCAGGTCCTCCATCTAAACCTGTTGCCTATTTTCCAAGGATCTGTATCCCTCTGCTCCCTGCCCATTCATGGATCTGTCTAGATACATCTTAAACGACGCTATCATGCCCACCTCTACCACCTCCGCTGGCAACATGTTCCAGGCACCCACCACCCCTTGCGTAAAGAACTTTCTACGCATATCTCCCTGAAACTTTTCCCCTCTCACCTTGACATCGTGGCCCCTAGTAATTGAGTCCCCCACTCTGGGAAAAAGTTTCTTGCTATCCACCCTGTCTATACCTCTCATGATTTTGTAGACCTCAGTCAGGTCCCCCCTCAACCTCCGTCTTTCTAATGTAAATAATCCTAATTTACTCAATCTCTCTTCATAGCTAGTGCCCTCCATACCAGGCAACATCCTGGTGAACCTCCTCTGCAACCTTTCCAAAGCATCCACATCCTTTTGGTAATGTGGTGACCAGAACTATACACAGTATTCCAAATGTGGTCGAATCAAAGTCCTATACAACTGTAACATGACCTGCCAACTCTTGTGCTCAATACCTCGTCTGATGAATGAAAGCATGCCATATGCCTTCTTGACCACTCTGTCGACCTGCATTGCCACCTTCAGGGTACAATGGACCTGAACACCCAGATCTCTCTGTGCATCATTTTCCCCAGGGCTTTTCCATTTACCATATAGTTCGCTCTTGAATTGGATCTACCAAACTGCATCACCTCGCATTTGCCTGGATTGAACTCCATCTGCCATTTCTCCAACCAACTCTCCAACCTATGAATATTCTGCTGCATTCTCCGACAGTCCCCTTCAGTATCTGCTACTCCACCAATCTTAGTGTCATCTGCAAACTTGCTAATCAGACCATCTACACCTTCCTCCAGATCATTTATGTCTATCACAAACAACAGTGGTCGCAACACAGATCCCTGTGGAACACCACTGGTCACAGTTCTCCATTTTGAGAAACTCCCTTCCACTACAACAATCTGTCTCCTGTTGCCCAGCCAGTTCTCCATCCATCTGGCTAGTATACACTGGACCCCATGCGACTTCACTTTCTCCATCAGCCTACCATGGGGAACCTTATCAACCGCCTTACTGAAGTCCACGTATATGACATCTTTCTTTGCAAGTCTGATTTTAGCTTGTTTCATACTTGACTGCAATGAACGGCATTAATTATTGAATTGACATCTTCTGACTAATATCTAACCATGTTAAGTAGTAAAATATGGATGAGCAATTTTCAACTTTCATTGTTTGATTTTAATACTACAGAACGTCACAGACCAAAATGCTTTTCGAAAACTTACCCAAAATGGCTGGAGTGATTACTTGATCATAAGTTGAGGCAAGTTCAGGAAAATAATGTGGAATAAACAAAATCATCTGAACTGAAATTATCATTTTATCTAAAGACATTGAAGACCAGTCGACTGTGTCAGGTGTCAAGCAATTTTCATTTCCTGTTCTAATGTATGTTTTCCTATACACTCTACATATTGAACATGAAATATTGCCTGCAATTATCCAACTTAGAAAAACAACAAAATCAGACTTGGAAATATGCATATGAAGTATATTTCAATAGATATTTTTGAACAGCATAGAGAGAGAAAAATAGATTGCTAAAAGAGAGGACTGGAACATTATCTCTTTCTCTGTTCCCTTCTCAACATTAACTTCCTTCTCCTTTCTCTGCCATTGTAGTTCCACCTCACAGTTGAGCCATTGAGCCTCAAAAAGGATTGTGTCTTGACGGATGAGAAAGTGCCAAGCTGAGTAGTCAGTATCTTGCTCCTCCCTGTCAGTTATGTCAATGCCACTGTGCTTTAGGGTGACCTCGGCCATGTCCTTACACCTTTTCCTTTGACCACCCTTTCAGCATTGACCAACACAGAGCTGAAAGAAGAGAACCCACCAAGGAACGCAGTTTTTGAGCATACAGATGCAAAGGCCATCCAAGTTGGAACTTTAGATGCAGGGCTTCAATGCTGATGCAACTTCATGGGGGACACTGACTTGATCTTGCAGTCCTCCCATTTGATCCCCGGGATTTGACGTAAGCACAACTGGTGGAAGCTCTTTTGGATCTTGATGTAATGTTGGTAGATGGTCCAGGTTTAGTTGCAGTAGATAAGGATGGTCAATATAGCAGAATCCTAGGTCAGGACATTTGTTGACTTCCTAAGTTCCTTATTTCACAGCCTGAAGAAGGTTAAGCAGACAGAGTTGACTTGATGATGGACTTCTTCATCTCCCTTGGGAGAGGTTGGAATTTAACATTTGGATTGGGGAAGTGCTGTATGTATTCCAGATTCACCCTATCTTTGTGGATCATGCAGGACATGCCGAACTGGCCAGGGGAAAGGCTAGGCTAAGTATTGTACAGGAGGTGTTGAAAAGTTTAGCATTCTTTGCACTCTCTATGCAGAATAAGCCATCATGAAACAGTCATCTGATGTTTGAAGCTCATGGTTGTCCATGATAGTGAGTTTGAAGTGATCATGCAGCAGATCTTCCCACCCTGATGATTCTGGATGACATCAAGTGGTAGGTATCAGTTCAGTTTCAGATCCTCCTTTTGTGAATCAGACTAAACCCCCTTCAATTTTATCAAGGGGATAGCCCAAACCCTAACTTTTATCATATTTAGAGTCAAGTGTAAGGTGCTGTGTTCCAGATGTAATTTGATTGGTCACACTTCTCGGCTTTGTGCAAAACATACTTTTTTTTTACACTTCATTCTTATACCTGGCTAAATACAAACAAAATAAAGAAAAATTAGTACAACTTTAACTCTATTGGAAAACTTAACAGAAAACTAGATTATTTAACTGTTAACTGGCATTTATTCCAATATAGTAACATCCCATAAACACATCCTTGACAAAGGCGAATTCAGTAAAATAGATTGCCTCACATATAATGTTTCTCCAGTCCAAGAGAGAAGAAAACCAGGAGAAACTTCTGGCAGGGAGAGATGTATGGCAGCTTCTGAAACCAACGTCAAACAACAACTATTGAAAGCTAAACTAAAACCTTGGTTTCTATGGGAGCCCGACTCCACCCATTGCTTCTATTTTTCTAACTTAAAAGAGGACCCAGGGCCTCACAAGTTGTTTACTTTATTGGCATGGAAGAGACAGCTCTGCGCCTTTCTTTCAACCTCTCCATTAAAAAAAAGGACAAAATGTACCTCTGAATGCTGTAGTATCCTCACACTCCAGTCAGCACAGTGACAGTCATCTTGTCATACAGAAGTTGCAGAATAGTGGCATGCTTTATGGGCACATAAAGGAATCAGATACCTTAGTTAGGGCATTGAACATGAGGATCAATTCTAGCTTTCGTTCTGGACAATTTTTCTGGATCTGCCGAGCCATGAAGACATTGCCCACAGTACCTTGGGCTGGTTGGAAGGAACTTTATGTTATTGGCAGGATTTCTTCCTGCTTCCCTGCATCCTTCAAGGATCAGGCATTCAACTTTCTCTGGGTGGTTTTGTGTGTCTTCCAGTGAGTCAGTGTGGGCAGATGTTCATCATTAAGTGCAAAAGTTGGTGATCCATCCAGCAATATTCAGAACATTTCACGATCCTCATAACAAGCATGACTCACAGGTACATTCCTTATACAGTGATATAGTCCAGGAGGTCCCAGTGCCCACACTTTCGGCACCTCCTCATGATTTTGAGCTGGTTCTTCTGGTTGCAGACTGTGTCAGTCACAGTTAGACCATGTTGGGCAAAGTTGAACAAGAATAGGAAGCCATAGGCATTGATTGTCCCCACGCCATCTTTGCCAATTGTTCCACTCCAGATTTTGTGGACATATCCAATCACACTTGTCCCTAGTCAGGGACATTGAGGGTCATTGATGAAACAGCTAATGATGTTTGGGTCTAGGACACTACTCGGAGGGACTCCTGCAGAGGTGTGCTGAAGCTGAGATGACTGACCAACAACCACAACCATCTTCCTTTACGCTAGCTATGACTTCACATCTAGCACAATCCTTATAGCCGTGCTTATCAGTGTGTTCGCTTTTTTTTTGCTATTAGTAAGTAATAATATTCCTTTCGTTTGTTCAAGAAAGCCTCAGAATTGGCTCCTTTGTTGTGATCTAGCAAGTTATATTTTAATTCAAGTGTGGTATAATGACCCTCCCACCATCAGAAGGTCAGGAGTGGGGATGTTTGTTGATGAGTATGCAACGTTCAGCACCATTCGTAACTACTCAGACAATGAAGCAGTTTGTGCCCAAATGCAGCAAGACCTGGTCAACATTCAGACTTGGGCAGTTAATTAACAAATAACCAAATGCATGCTGAAAATGAAGCTAAATACTGCAATCGACCAAGGGGATTAAAAAGGGAGCCAACGGATGCTTCCTCAGCTAGTCATAGCACATCAAAGTGACAATATGTACAGGTAAAGTCATAGTCCCAGAAGCTGATCACTCATTAGAGCGAGATGACTGGTGGTGGTTTAACATGAGCATCATCATTCCTCAGACTAGGGACAAGGTTCAGAAGATGAGATCTTTATGATAATGTCGGCCAGTATGGGAACTGAGCCCATGCTTATTGGCATCTCTCTGCAGTCCAAGCCAGCCATCCAGCAACTGAGATAACTAGCGGAGCTAATGGAAGCTTCTGACATCAGGCACGTGGCACTGATCTACTAATGGCAATCCTCAGGCTTATTTCAATAGTTCGAGTGAAATAGCAAGCAATTTCTTTTAACACTCCAAACATTATTTTTTCTTCAAATACTTGAAGCCAGAAGCGTTAAATGTCTTTAAAGTTCCTTTTGACATTTGTGCTCTATAAATTCCTTTTGATGCTTTAAAAGTGGCTTTTGACATTTTTGACAGTTCGAATGAGCTTGCCAGTGAATGAGCTTATGGACTTTTCTATGCACATACATGTTTATTTTCAAAAAGTTCCCTTACCTCTCTCAAATGTGTCCCAGACCTTTTTTTTCCAATTCCAGATTTGTCATTGGATTCATATTCCACTATCTGCTGTGGCAGGACTTGAACCCAGGTCACCAGAATATTAGTGGGTGTCTAGCACTAACACCACTACACCATCACCTGCCTATCACACATGTCAGCAACAAAATCAGACAAGAGCAGAGAAGTGGCTGGTTCATATGGCACTACCTCCATAATGTGTCATGCATGATGAAAGACTGGTCCCCAATCTCACCAATGTGAAAATAGTAGGTACCATTTTCAAGTGTTGCTCTCCAACCTTTGGCTTCGTCAGCCACTGTCATAATCCAAAGGGATGAATTGGACGCGAATATGAAAGGGACTGGGTACTAGAGAAATGTGTGCTGGAGAAAATGTTACTGCGTCTGATGCAGGTTAATCATTTTCTTTAACACCTACAGAATGATTTACTAGTGTTTAAAAGTGTAATAAGAGCGGGGACCAATTTGACTTCAGTGTGTTTTTTAGTAACTATTCTCGTGATGTTGGCATCAGTCACAAGGGAATATAAGAGTCAAGCACACAGGTATATTAGTGACTACAGTCACACACTGAAAGTATACAAAAGGCACTTTTCTTTCCAAATAGGACAGTTGTGACAAGCCAACATCTTCTGATGCTAGCTTTGAATTACGTGGTTTGTAATGTTTCTGCAACTGTTTTGTGATCTGTGATTTGTTCTGTCTAGCCTTATTAGGTATAGTTTTAGTTTTTGTTTGCAATATTGCACATGAGGAACCAAAAGAAAGGAAGGGAATTTACAGCTGGGAATTGCGCAGACTAATCGGTAATTGCCTCCTTTGCAAACATGAAATAAATATCATGATGACTTGTTTGTGCAGGCAAAACATTATCACTCCAATCTCAAAAATTAAGGAAGGCAAGCAGGTCCTGAAATCAGAATCTCACACCCCTATTTTTAAATTGCCAAATAACAATCCTTCAAGCATGTCAAAGACCACCCAAGCACAGACTTTCATTGCCTGATGCATTTTTTGGGTGGTGGCAGGAAAGAACTTCAAAGGCTTTGTAGTGATTGTAATGAGGTCATCAGATGGACCTTACAAAATATGAGTTCCCTGAATGGGGCTGTTAAAGTGGTCCAATGAGGGAACCCTGGCTGACAGATATAGACAGGAGTGTCAGAGATTCTGTTCACTCTGAGAGCTGGCTCTGAGGAAGCCGGAAGAGTGTCGGATTCAGTGCACAACTAACTAAAAGCTGACTTAGTGATAGGATACTCTGTGGAGTTATTTGAAGCATTTTATGGTAGGTTCAGGAAGTGTGTCAAGGACCACAGAAGAGTCTTGCCTCTGGGAGTATGGTTGCATGAAGCAACAGAGTCTGTCGCTGAACACGGCAGCATCAGTGCAATTACTGATTACATTGTTTGAGTTTTTTGAGCCTGCCAAAAATAAAGAGACATTGAAACAGTGCAAGGTCTTCAAATTTGAAGATGTGACTGACTTTTTCTTCACAGCATACCTCAGTTTCCGTTCCACCTCCTTCATCTCATATTTAACAGTGAAAAGCTATCCCTGCAACCTGCAGCGTGGGTTCATCTCAGCTGTCCTGACAGTGGTCTACATCACACTCCATGCAGAAGTAAAGAGTGTACTTGATGAAGTATACAATGCTACAAATAGTCTTGAGACAGAATACCACGAAGTCTTGTTCATTGTAGCCAGTGACTTCAACCTGGCCAATATCAAGAACTTGCTACCAAAATACCATCAACATGTCTCCTGTCCCACCAAGGGTCCAAACATCCTTGACCGTTGCTATACAACCATCAAAGGTGCAGAGTGCTCCAACCCCCATCCACATTTTGGAAAATCAGATCACAACGCTATACTCCTCCCTTGCAGCTTACAACCAGAAATTGAAGCCTGAGGACCTAGTACAGAAAGTAGTGCAGTGTTGGTCTGAGGCAAGAATGGCTTCTACAGGATTGCTTAGAGTTATTGGACTGGTCCATATTCAAGAACTCA
This sequence comes from Ginglymostoma cirratum, assembly GCA_024137785.1. Classification (NCBI taxonomy): domain Eukaryota; kingdom Metazoa; phylum Chordata; class Chondrichthyes; order Orectolobiformes; family Ginglymostomatidae; genus Ginglymostoma; species Ginglymostoma cirratum. The sequence continues at coordinate 16,043,466 of JAHRHZ010000051.1, read as the reverse complement.
GCGGCCAACCTAAACAAATATGTCACTATCATTATAGACTTCATTAGTAAGTGTGTAGATGACTGCGTGCTGAAGAAGTTAATCCCAGTGTTACCCAACCAGAAACCATGGATGAACTGGGAGATCCACTCCCTACTGAAGTCCAGGTCTGAGGCTTTCAAGTCGGGTATCCCTGCTATGACCTTCGCAACACCATCAGGAACGCTAAGAGGAAATATCAAACTAAGCTTGACACCCAGAATAACTCACATGGATACCCGTCATTTGTGGCAAGACTTACATAACAGAACAGGCTACAAAGCGAAGTTGAACAGAATTGCGGCCAACAGTGCATCCCAACTCTATGAGCTGAACACATTCTACATTTGCTTTGAACAGAATGAAAGTGAAACAATGTCACCCCCAACAGCCTCAGATGCATCTGTACTCATGGTCACTACCACAGACGTTAGATTGGCCTTCTTGAGAGTGAACCCATGGAATGTGTTTGGCCCAGATGGAGTCCCCAGCTGTGCCCTCAGATCCTGCGCAGACCTAGGCATCTTCAACCTCTCCTTACTATGATCTGAAGTCTCCACCTGCTTCAAGAAGACCACCATCATCTCGGTGCCAAAGAAAAATGATGCAACATGATTCAACGACTACTGCCCAGTGACTCTGACATCCATAATTATGAAGTGCTTTGAGAGGTTAGTATTGGCTCATATCAACTCCAGCCTCCCAGAATGCCTTGATCCCTTGTAATACGCCTACTGATGCAACAGGTCACAGCGGATGCCCTCTCCCTGGTCCTACACTCATCCCCAGAATATCTAGATAACGAGGCTCCTACATATTGACTACAGGTACACCTTCAACGCCATGATTCTAAACAAACACATCTCCAAATTCCAGGGCCTAGGTATCCGCTTCATGCTCTGTAACTGGGTTCTTGACTTCCTGACCAACAGACCTCAGTCAGTAAGGACAGGTGACAAAATCTCCTCAATGAAAATCATTAACACCAATGCCCCACAAAGCTGCGTACTCAGCCCCCCAACTATACTCATTATACCCACAGTACTGTGTGACCAAATTCTGTACTAACTCCATTTCTACAAGTTTGCTGAAGACACCACCATCATAGGTTGAATCTCAAACAGCGACAAGGCAGAATACAGAAAAGAGACTAAGTGCTTGCTAGCATGGTGTGAAAGCAACAATCTCTCCATTAACATCAGTAAAATGAAGAAGCTGGTCATTGACTTCAGGAAGCAGAGTGGAGGGCACGCCCCTGTCTGCATCTACGATGCGGAGGTGGAGATGGTCAAGATTGTCAAGTTCCTGTGAGTGACGATCGCCAACAATCTGTCCTGGACCACCTATGTTGACACTACAGTTAAGAAAGCATAACAATGCCTCTACTTTCTCCTTCCTCCCACCTATCCACTCCTTCCATCTCAAGCCCCACCCCCACCTCCTACCTACCAACCTCATCCCTGCTTCCTTGGCCTGTCCGTCCTCCCTGGACAGACTTATCCCCTCCCTAACTCCCCATCTACACTCACCTTTACTGGCTCCATCCCCTCCTCTTTGACCTGTCTGTCTCCTCTCCACCTATTTGCTCCTTTATCCATCTTCCATCCACCTCCCCCTCTCTCTCTATTTATTTCAGAATCCCCTTCCCCTCCTCCACTTCTGAAGAAGTGTCCAGACTCGAAACGTCAGCTTTCCTGCTTCTCTGATGCTGCTTGGCCTGCTGTTCAGCCAACTTTACTCCTTGTTATCTTCCATTTATCTTCATCTATACTTCCCACTGCCTTGGGAAAGCAGCCAGCATAATCAAAGACCCCCTTTCACCCCTGTTATGCTCTCTTCCACCCTCTTCCATCAGGCAGAAGATATAAAAGTTTGAATACACATATGAACAGATCCAAGAACAGTTCCTTCCCTGCTGTTATCATACCTTTGAATGGCCCTGTTTAATGCCGATGTCAATCTCTCGCTGCACCTTCTCAGCAGTTGCAATACTGCATCCTACACCCTGGTCTGTTACCCTGCTGCAGATGTATAGTATGATCTGCCTGTAAAGCACATCAGACAACACTTTTCACTGTACCTGGTTACATGTGACAGTATAAATCAAATTAAATCAAATCATCTTAGCCAAAAACATAAAATCCACCTGAAGTGTGGTCATCAGGTGAAGGAGTGTAATTAGTTGAGGGATCTTTGCACCAGAGCATGCAGAAATTCCTTTAGCTCCCGTTTCCTAAGTAATGCATTTCTTCTGTACTTTTATGGGGTCCCTTGATTTGACTATACAATGTACAAAACCTGGGGCAATGATGGAAACAGGGTTGCTTGAAATACAGAGATTCTTCAGCACCTTTGAAAGGAGTGGAGAGATGCAAGGCTGAAATGTGGTAGGACTGTGTATGATTTTATTATACATTCATGGGATGTGAACATCACTTGCTGATTCAGCCTTTATTGACCATCCTAATTGCTCCTTGAACTGAGTGGCTAGCTGTGGCCATTTCAGAGTGCAGATAAAAATCAAGCTCACTGCTATGAGTCTGGAGTCTTATGTAGGCCAGACCAGGCCAGCTAAAGGCAGATTTTTTTTGATGACAAGGGTTGCTTACTTATTGACAACATATTCCACTATCATGGGAATTTGAACACGTTCCCCAGAACATTAGCTTGGGGATCTGGATTACTAGTCCAAAGACAACCCTACTATGCTACTGCTCTTCCTCCTACAGTGTGTCAAATATTTTTATGGAAATCTTCTTTTATATTTTCAGATGTAAGAATCATGTCAGGTACATTGTGCATGTTCATAGTTAACAACATATTAATTCGACCGATACTAATCTACTGTGAAATAGTAAACATTTTTATAGTGATTTTTTTGGATGAACTGCAGTTTTTTTTTGAGGTTGGTTATTTTGTAACTTCATGGTAAGATTTACCATTCAGGTTTAAAATTCCTTAAAGATATGACAAATTGAGAGAATTCTGCCATTTATTGACTAAGTAATATCAAACCTGCTCAACTGTATTAACAAGGAAAGACAGTTGTGTCACTAAGAATTAACAGTCATATAAAACTTGTTTCAGTTGCTTTTTAAAATTATTGCAACATAATTTATTGTGTCAACGCATCCTTTGTTGGAGTTTATAGCTATCAATTCCCAGGATTTAGGTCAATACATCTTTATTTGTGATTCGAAAGAGTTGGATATAGATGGAATTGTCTCATCATTTTTGTCAGGGATAAACAATGCTTTCTGAAATGTTTTACATTGCAAAGGAACAAGCTATTTGTAAAATGCTGCTATCTATGGGGAAACATAATGGGCTTGTTTCAAAGCAGAAGGGAAGCAGGAACTGAAGGAGAATTAAATTTGTAGAACTCCTCTTATTTAAAAATGAAATCCTTGGCCAAACTATGCCATTGCAAACTCTGGGATTAATCCAATTTATTTTGCTTCTCAAGCAATTAGCTTCATTGTCCATGTCTTAAATGGGTTTTGGGTTCTGTACCAGTAAAAGACAAAATTATAATGCAGCCCAGGCTCTTGCCAATGTACAGTCCGTGGATCATTCAACTACATATATCAAATAAAATCCAAACATTTGTCACTGGTGAATTCATTAATGTCAGCCAAGTTTGCATGCAGGCCAGGAGGGTGGAAAAAAAAATAAACAGAGCACCTGACAATCTATTACTGAATTACCTATGCCCATTTTAAAAGAATAGAATGTAATTTTTCTTGGGACTTCTCTTATTCTGCCAAAGTAAACTTAATGTGGAGGAGCTGTTGTTGGACTGGCGTGGACAAGGTCAGAAATCACACGACACCAGGTTATAGTCCAACAGGTTTATTTGAAAACAGAAGCTTTTGGAGCCTCAGTCCTTCTTCAGGTGTTAGTGACCTATCAAACTCCTGAAGTATTCATTCTCTGCATCACCAGAGCACCATTGCAGCAGGATGTACCAATTACAAAATTCACACAGAAAATCACTGAATCTCCACATCAACAATACTTTCCAAGCTTATAACTTCTGTTGCCTGAAAGAAAATGAGCATGCCACAATCTCCAAGTTCTCCCCAAAGTCAAAAGCCATTCTGACTTCAAACTATACCATTGCTGCTTTAAAATTTTGGACCTTACTTCCCAATAGCACTGCAAGTGTTCCTCCATCCTAGGAACTGTATTGCTTCAAAAAATCTCACAATTTTTTCAAACTGGGCAATAAATGTTGACCGTACCAACTATGCTCCCAGATCAAAAACGAAAAAAACAGGATGGGAATTGATACACTATAGTAAGTAGAATAGAGCATACAGTGAATAAAATATTCTGCTAGTAACTAAAAACACTAGCCCACTGTCTTCAGTGGTCCCCTGGCTCCAACATTCAGCACTGAAAATTCTGAGATTTGAATCCTTCTTGCTCAGTAATGCTTGAGATTCACAGGATCCGAAGTCTTGACAGCACGTCTCTAACTTTGTAGTGTCTTTTTACTAGCGTCCTGAAGTTGGCAAGGAGAACCCATAACCATGTTGACAGCAGAGATGCAGTTTGAGCACTCTTGCTGAATACATCATTTTTAAAAGCACTAGGACCACATGCTGAACAGTTTAGCAAAGGGTCAATGGTGAATAAGTGTAATCGATTATTGAGAAAAACAGATAATGTGAAGAAATCATAATGGATAATTGGAAGGTTATTTGAGGGTGAGGTCAATTGAGAGCTAGTAGGAACTGCAGATGCTGGAGAATCTGAGATAGCAAAGTGTAGAGCCGGATGAACACAGCAGGCCAAGCAGCATCAGAGGAGCAGGAAAGCTGACGTTTCGGGCCTAGACCGGA
>JAHRHZ010000051.1:16022997-16038201 GCA_024137785.1 Ginglymostoma cirratum | reverse complement strand
GCTCCTCTGATGCTGCTTGGCCTGCTGTGTTCATCCAGCTCTACACCTTGTTATCTCAATTGAGAGCTGTTAGATTTTGGGAAACCCAGATGGATTGCAACTTATTTAAATGCAAGACTGTCATGTTTCAACTCAGTGTATGGTCAGCACAACAAACTGAACTAATCATAACAAAGGCCCTCTAAGCAGTTGAATTACAACATATTCAAATATCTTGATTGCTTTCCCTTCATCAACTATAAATTAGTCAAAGAGTGGAAGGTACCATGCTTTGTTTCACTCTCATCATTTGGACAGTAGACTGAGAGAGGATTTGAATGTCATTTCTTGAGCCAGTATTTATGTCAATCCTTAATTCCTCTTTGGTGTAAGGACACCTGCAATGTTGTTCGGTAGGAAGTCCCTAATGTTTTGTGTCAGTGAAACTGAACAAATGACAATGTACTTCAAGTCAGGATGGTGTCTGGCTTGGAGAACTTGCAGGTGGTGGTCTTCCCATGTATCTGCTGCCCTTATCTTTCTAGATTGGAGTTCACATGGGTTTGGAAGGTACTGCTGAAAGGACCTTCTCGAACTTCTGCAGTGTATATTGTAGATGGCACACATCGCTGCTACTGAGTGTCAGTGGTGGAGTGATGGAATGTTTAAGAATATGGTGCCAACTGAACAAGTGGTTTTGCCCTGGATGGTGTATATCTTCTTGAGTGTTGTTATAGCTGTTCTCATCCAAGCAAATGTGGAGTATTCCATCATATCTCTGACTTGTGCCTAATAGATGATTTTGGGGAGTCAGGAGTTGAGTTACCTCCGAGGGAAGAAACCCCTTGGTAGGAGCAATTGACAGGCCTCCGAACAGTACTTCTGAAGTAGGACATAGTGTAAATAATGAGGGCCTGTGACAAGAGCATAACAGTAATTTTGAGTGTTTGAACATGCATATTGATTGGATTAATCAACTTGGCAAGGGTAACCTTGAAGAAAGGTCCATAGAGTGTATGAGATTGCTTCTTAGAGCAACATGTCATGGAGGCAACCAGAGAACTGGCTACTTTAGATTTGGTATTATGTAGCAAGGAAGGATCGGTGAATGAACTTATAGTTAAGGATCTTAGAAGGGGTGACCACAACATATTAGGACATCAAATTCAGTTTGAAATAGTGAAGATAGAGTCACATACGAGAGCTTTAGCATTGGGTAAAGGTAAATGTACAGTGCTGAGGAAGTATTTGGTCCAAGCGGACTGGGCCAAAATATTAAAATACAAGACAGTTGAAGAACAGTGGCAAATGCTTAGGGAAGTACTAAATATCTCCCAATTAATGCTTATTCCTGAGAGGAACAGGAATTGTTAAAAGATGAAACATTATTCAATACTTAACAAGGAATTCAAGGATAACATAAAAATAAAAACTAGAGCATAGCATACTGCAAAAGTCAGTGGTACTCTGGAGGATTGGGAGAACTTTAAATGTTAGCGAAGGATTACTAAAAACAAGATCAAAAAGAGCTAAGGTGAACTACGAGACGAAAATAGCAGAAAACATCAGCACTGGTATCAAAAGCTTCTGTAAGTATGTAAAAAGGAAGAAAATAGTGAAAGTAAATATTGGTCCTCTAGAGGATGAAAATGGCTGCGTAACAATGGGAAACTCAGAAATGACAGAGGTACTGAACCAATATTTTCACAGTGGAAGGTAATAATTTCTTCCCAAAAATTGCAGCTACTACAGAGGAACTTAGTGAAATTACAATATCTAGGGATAAGGTAGTAAGTAAACTGATGGTATTAAAGGATGATAAGCCCTTGGGGCCCAATGGCCTTCACCTGAGGGTTTTAAAGAAAGTGGCAACAGAAATACTGGATGCATTGGATATGATTTTCCAAAGTTCCCTGGATTCTCAAAATGTTCCAGTGGATTGGAAACATGCTAATGTGACACCCTTATTCAAAAAAGGAGATAGGAAAAAAAGGTGGGAAACCACACAACGGTTAGTTTGACCTCTGTAGTGGGAAGTTAATAGAGTAAAAGAGGAGGTAACTGAACACTTGGAAAAAACAAAGCTCAATTCACCAGCAACAGCACAGTTTCATGAAGACAAGTTGTGCTTGACAAATTTGCTGGAGTTCTTTGAGTTTGTAACCAGCAGGGTGGATAATAGGGATCCAGTGGATGTGGTATATCTAGACTTACAAAAGGCATTTGACAAAGTACCACATAAAAGACTGATCCGAAGGTTAGATGGCAGGGGATTAAGGGTAGAGTATTGGCTTAGATAGAGGATTGGCTGACCGACAGAAAGCAGAGTGTTGGGATAAATGGGACCTTCTCTGGACAGTGAAGTGTGACTAATAGAGTGTTTTGGTTCTCAAATCTCAACTATGTACAATCTATATAAAGATCTGTAAGCCAGGACAGACTGTAACATTGCAAAGTGTGTGAATGATACTAAAGTAGGTGGGAAGGCAGGCTATGATGAGGAGATAAAGAGTTTACAGATAGAAATTAATTGGCTAGGAGAATGGGCCAGAATCTGGCAGATGGCGTTTAATGTGGATAAGCGTGAGGTTGTCTATTTTGGCCAGAAAAATAATAGAGCAAATTATTATTTAAATGGAAAGCAGATTCAAAGTGCATCAGTGCAGAGGGATCTGGGTGTCTTTGCGCATGAATCGCAGAAAGTAGGTTTGGAGGTACAGCATTTAATAGGAAAGACAAATGCAATCCTGGCATTTACTGCAAAAGGAATGGATTATAAGAAGTACTGTTACTATTATGTAAGGCATTGGTGAAACCACACCTGGAATATTATGTCCAATTTTTGTTTCATTATTGGAGGAAGGATGTGGTGGCACTGGAAGTAGTTCAGACAAGGGTCACCAGGTTGAATCCAGGGATGAAAGGGCTGTCATATGAGGAGCAGTTGGATAGCTTGGGCTTATACTCACTGAAGTTGAGAATAATGTGGGGGAATATGATTTATGTATATAAAATGCTAAGGGGGATTGAGAAGGTGGACATTGAACAGATGCTCTCCTATGGGACAGTCTTGAACAAGAAGTCTTACAGTGAGAGGAGGTAGGTTCAAAACTGAGATGAGGAGAAACTACTTCTTTCAGAGCGTTGTGAATCTGTGGAAATCACTGCCCCAGAGTGCAGCGGAGGTAGAATCAATCAACAAATTCAAGAAGAAAAAGATGTTCTTCTGATGAAAGACAGGATAAAGGGCTTTGGGGAGCAGGCAGGAAAGTGGATCTGAGATCAGGATAAGGTCAGCCACAATCATGTTAAATGGTGGAGTGAACTTGAAGGGCTGAATTGCGTGCTCCCACTCCTAGTTCCTACATTCTTATGAATCTGATTGAGATGCATAAACACTTAAACCCATGTCCATTATGCGAGTGAATTAGTGTTAAGAACAAATAAAAGAGAAGTATAGCACAGGAACAGGCCCTTCAGCCCTCCAAGCCTGTGCCGATCATCATGCCAAACTAAACTAAAAAAAGTAAACCTGCTGCCCTTATTTGGTGCAGGGATCTTTATTCCCTCTCTGTTCATGTAACCATCCAGATGCCTCTTAAATGTTTCTAATGTGCCTGCTTTGACCATTTCTTCTGGAAGTGCGTTCCAGCCTCCTACCACTCTCTGTGTGAGAAACTTCCCTCGCACATCTGCCTTGAACTTTCCCTCTCTCAACTTGAACCTGTGCCCCCTTGTAATTGAAACTTCAATCCTGGTAGAAAACCTCTGTCTATTCACCCTATCTATACCTCTCATAATTTTGTAGATCATTATCAGGTTTCCTCTCGGCCACTGTCTTTCCAGTGAAAACAATCCTAGTCTTTTCAACCTTTCCTCACAGCCAATGCCCTCGAGACCAGGCAACATCCTGGTTAACCTTCTCTGCACAGTCTCCAAAGCTTCCATGTCCTTCTGGTAATGTGGCGACCAAAACTGCGCACAATACTCCAAATGCGGCCAAACAAGTATTTTATATAGCTGGTTTGCCAACTCTTGTACTCCATGCCCTGACCAATGAAAGCAAGCGTGCCATATGCCTTCTTAATCAGCTTGGCCACCAGTGTTGCCACTTTTAGCGAACTGTGGACCTGCATGCTCAGATCTTTCCAAATGTTAATGTTCCTAAGGGTTCTGCCATTTACAGAATAATTCATACCTAAATTTGATCCTTTAACATGTATCACCTCACGTTTGTCTGGATTAAACTCCATCTGCCATTTCTGTGCCCAAGTTGCCAATCTATCTATATCCTGTTGCATCCTTTCATAAGCTTCGGCACTATCAGCAACTCCACCAATCTTCATGTCATTTGCAAACTGACTAATCAGACCCCCCACACTTTCCTCCAGATTATTTATATATACTACAAATAACAGAGAATGTAAGACTGATCTCTGTGGAACACCATTAGTTACTGGCCCCCATTCTGAAAAACACCCTTCCATGCTGCCCTCTGTCTTCTATGACCAATCCAGTTTTATAACCATCAAGCCAGGCCCAACCTGAATCCTATGTGATTTTAGTTTTTGTACCAGTCTGCCACGTGGGCCTTCATCAAATGCCTTACTAAAGTCCAAAAAAACAACATCCACAGCTCTTCTCTCATCAAGTATCTTTGTTACATCTTCAAAAAATTCAATCAGGTTGGTGAGACATGGCCTTTCTTGTACACAACCATGCTGCCTGTCACCAGCTAGTCCATTTTCTTCCAAATGTACATATATCTTGTCTCTTAACATCTTCTCCAAGAGCTTCCCCACCACAGACATCTGTCCTACTGGCCTATGATTTGCTGGATTATCTCTGTTTCATTTCTTAAACAAGGGAACAATATTGGCTAATCTCCAGCACTCTTGAACCTTGCTTGTGGTCAAAGAGGATGTGAAGATATCTGCTAATGCCCCAGCTATATCTTCCCTTGCCTCTCGCAGCAACCTGGGATAGATCCCATCTGGACCTCGGGACTTGTCTAACTTAATTTTGGATACTCAAAACTTCCTCCTTTAATATATTGATGTTCTCTAGAGTATTCACACACTCACCCCTGACCTCAACATCAGTCATTTCCTTCTCCTTGGTGAATACTGATACAAAGTACGCATTAAGGCTCCACGCATAACTTCCCTCCTTTGCCCTTGAGGGGCCTACTCTTTCCCTTGTTTCCCTCTTTCTTCTAATATACATATAAAAAACCTTAGGATTCTCCTTGACCCTGTTTACTAAAGACATTTCATGGCCCCTTATAGCCTTCCTAATTCCGCATTTAAGTTCCTTCCTAATTTCTCTGTACTCCTCAAAGGTTTTATCGGTTTGTAGCTGCCTGGACCTATTGTATGCTTTCTTTTTCCTTTTGACTACACGTACAATTTCCCTTGTCATCCATGGCCCCTGAATCTTGCTATTCCTATCCTTCAGTTTTTCAGGGATATGCATGTCCTGCCCTTTAATCAACTGGTCTTCAAACCAGATGTGCCAGATGTGGATTTGCCCTCAAATAACTGCTCCCAATCCACATTCCCCAGTTCCTGTCTAATTTGGATGTAATCGGCCCTTGCCCAATTAAGCACTCTCACCTGAGGGCCACTCTTGTCCTTGTCCATGATTACTCGAAATCTTATGGAGTTATGGTCACCAAGCCCAAAATGCAGTCCTATTGAAACATCGATCAACTGTCCTGGTTCATTCCCTAGTACCAAGTCTAGAATGGCCTCCTTTCAGGTTGGATTGCCAACATACTATCTCAAAAAGCCCTCCTGGGAACATCTAACAAATTGGTCTCTATCTGAGCCCCGGCTCTGGGGGAGTTCTAGTCAATAAGAGGAAGGTTGAAGTCGCCCACCACAACTACCCTGCTTTTTTCACACGTTTCCAGTACCTGACTACATTTCTACTCCTCTGTCTCCCGTGGGCTGTTGGGAGGTCTATAAAAAACTCCCAACATTGTGATTTCACCCTTCCTATTCCTGAGTTCCACCCTCATAATGCCTCACTACAAGTTCCCTCCGATGTGTCCTCCCTCAATACAGCTGTGACCTGATCCCAAATCAGCAATGCAATTCCCTCACTCCTTTTATTTCCCTTTCTGTCCCATTCAATACTGCAAAAACCTGGAATGTTAAGCAGATAGTCCTGTCCTTCCTTTAACCACGTCTCCTTAATGACAATAACATCATAATTCCATGCAGTCATCCATTTTCTTAGCTCATCTGTCTTACCTGTTATACTTCTTGCATTGAAGTAAATGCACTCCAGACCTACAGTTCCTCTGAGCACCACGATTTCTCTCTGCCTGCTCTTACTCTGCACTATGCATGTCTCAGTCTCTCTTTTGTCCCCAGTCCCTGCACTTTCCGGCCTGTTGTTCTGGTTCCCGCACCCCGCTATTCTAGTTTAAATCCTCAAGAAGAGCTCGAGCAAACCTCCTGCCTAGGATGTTGATGCACCTCAAGTTCAGGTGCAACCCGTCCTTCTTGTACAGGCCCCACCTTCTCCAGAAGACATCTGGAGACCCATATATCTAAAGCCCCCCTCCTATTTTACGCGTGCAACTGTACTCTCTGTCTGTTCCTAGCCTTGCTAGCCCATGGCACGGGTAGTAATCCTGTTCTTGAAATTATAAAATTAATAAAAATGAATTTTCATCCAAACCTTAAACTCCAAAACACTACCCACTAACATAAACTCATAGAATTGGTTACATTCTCCCCATCTTGTCCATTTGCAATTAGACATTCTTTATATTATCCCAGAAGCTGATGGACCTGTGGATCAGTATTCCAAATGAACCAAGATGAAACTTCTTTATATTCTTTATTGAAGGCATTAAATGATTTTTTTAGAAAACAATGGCCCAAAATATTCTGAATCGGGTAACACATCATTTTTTTTGGCATTTTGCTTCACTCCTTTGTGCTGGACATGTCCAGAAATGTGAGTCAGTATAGCACAGCAAGGCCAAGAAGATGTCTGAAACATTGATGACCCATTAAGGCCAATAGTCAATCTCCTTAAACAACTGTTATGGCCAGATATGGTGTGTTGTAAAAAGGATGTAAGGGTCAGAAAGGGTTAATACTGAGAAGCGTCTTAAGCATTGCCCACTGTAATGATATTGGATTTTGAAGGAGTATGACCTAACTTTTATCTCCTCATTGTCTCTTTAACAATGTTCATCAATTCTACATCGGTGAGACCAAATGTAGAGTAGGTGACTGTTTCTTCGAGCATAGCCCATATCGGCCAGCCTAACCTCCCAGTCATTGCCCATTTCAACTCCCCTCTCCCCACTCCCCCTCCAACATGTCCGTGTTGGTCTCCTCCAATGTCACAGTGATTCAGAAAGCAAATTTGAGGAACAACACCTTATCTTCTGCTTGGGCATCCTACAGCTTGGAGGACTCGACATTGAGATCTCTAATTTCAAATAACCTTCTCACCCATCCCTCAGCTCCTTTTCCAGCCCCACTTCTTCCCTTCCATTCCACCGACCAACCCTCCCTTCCAGCCACCGACTGGATTCATCTCTCCCATCAACCTACATGGTTGTACCTACTGCCGGTGTCCACCTATCACCACCATTCAGTTACCCTCCTCCCCTTTTTACCTGCAGATCTCCCTACCTCCACATCCAGTCCTAAAGAAGGGTAATACCCAAAATGTTGACTTCTCCTTTTCTCCAGATGCTGCCTGGCTTGCTGTGTTCTTCCAGCTTCCTTTATATCAATATATCCTGTAATTAATTGCTCACATGCAACAAGCCATTCCCATCAAAACCAAAGCCTCTTCTAGTTAGACCAGAAATGGTTCTCCTTTACCACACTAAACCAAGCAGGCCCTATTACTCTCTATATTGAAAGAAGGCCATGGCAGCAAATCTAGTCAGGTGCAAATTTGAGTTAACTGTGTATACAACATGGTGAGCAGTGGTAAAGGAGATAAAAGGTACTGCAGATGCTGGAGAATCCGAGATGAAGGGTCTAGGCCCGAAACGTCAAGTTTTCCTGCTCCTGTGATGCTGTTTGGCCTGCTGTGTTCATCCAGCCCCACACTTGTTATCATGGTGAGCAGTGGTATGGAATCCATTTAGCTTCCTCTTACTATGTGCTGACAGCAGAGGATGTTTTAAGATTTTTCACCATCTTCAGACCCAGCCCTAAGTTGACAGCGAATATAGCCAGTCAGCAGCAGGGAAAGCTGAACAGCTAAACACCTGAGAGATGAAACCCCAGTGGCAATAGTCATTAAGGAAGGAATCCAGTCAGAAATATTTCAAGTCTGGTAAGAACCAGTATGCAGCAGGAAATTTAGCAACTGCCTGGACAAAGAGAATCAGTTACTCCAAAGCAGATACAAACTGCATTGAATGAAGGTGTACTGTAGAAGCAGTCCTGAGACAGGGTTCAGTGAGAGAGAATGGATGCTTCAGTCTCTGTGAGTAAAGGTAAAATCCCTAATGGGCAAGGGAGAGCTTTTAAAAATGGCACCATACTACAGGCTGGGAAAGCAAAGCAAGGAAAGTACTTACAGCTCAGATTGAGTCATGCCACAGTGTGCACACCACAAGTCATGGATACAGCAAGGGAAATGAAGGGTCACAAAAGCAATTTAAACCAAGGTTGCAGACCCAGGGACATTGCAAAGCCAGAATTAAACGAAAGGACAGATTAGAAAACTCAGCAGTTATGGTCAAATGGAAGAACAAAGTTAGGAGACTTTAAGTCCTCACAAAAGGCAAGTGAAACTTCATCAACAGTGTGTTAAAGGAAGCACTTATTTAAATGGTGGAAAGTGGGAATCTTCCAGAAAAGATAGCCAGGAAAGAAATGTGGATCATAACTAAAAGCTACAGATGGCAAGAAAAATCCAGAAAAGAAGTGGAATTTGTTTCTTAAATCAACAAGTAATGGGAGACCTTGTGTAAAATCATAGTTAAATGACCATAATTTACTAAAGCTGCAAGCAGTGGGATTTATTCAGTAAAAGTATTGAAGCAAAAGGAATTATGTAAGTCTGTAAATGGTGAAATTCATCCAGTAAAGTCAGGGAAATGTGAGGAACCATCATGTTTAGCCACTAAAAGTGGGAATCATCCATTTAACTGTTAACGGTGAGAATCCTCCATGATAGCAGTAAAATATCACAAGTACAGTGCAGTTCCCTTCCCAGAATATATTTAATGGAGTCTTCCTTCTCAGCTTGAGCTGTCTCAGTTGGAACTCCCTTTCTGTTTCCCTTTCCTGCCTCTCTCTTTTTCTCTGTCCAGGAATTCCCTCTCATCTTCCCTTTTCTGGAATTATCCTTCTTCTTTTTCTCTGTTGGAATTCCAGTTCTAAGCTTAGCTCTTCCAAGTCACATTTATTTGTTTCACCACCCTCATTTTGCAACTCTAAATATTTTGCCATCTCTTTTGCAATTACTGGATCTGTAATTTTCAGGTGGAAATCCATCTCTGGATGCCTAACCACACCTTTTAAGACTTCCATGAAAATTACATTGAATTTTTTTGTATGTTACTTCATCCTTCTGGGTAATCCAAGATGGAGGATGGGAAAATTTTATGGCTGTAACATCTGCTCCTTTTTATGAGGCATTTATGGTGTTGGAGCTGATTTCCTCAAATTCTAGGAGCAGTAATTACTGTTTTATAGGTTGTTGCATTGTCCTGGAACTTTGGAGAAAATGATCAAGGCAATGGCACTTTAAAAAAAGGAGGAAGGGAGACAAAGGCAGTGTTCAGTTGGTGGGAAGTGAATCAATAGAGAAAGAAACCTACACTTCTGTCTCACCCAGCAGTGAACCTTCACAGCTACTGCCTCTGCTGTTTGATTTCAAGTACCTCTAGACATCGGAGTTTGTCTAGGAAAAAAAATCTAAAAATGAAATTCAAAGCTGACCTTGGAGAAACCTATGTGGGGAGAGGGAGCAGCTAAGTGGCTCCTTGTTTTTTGTAAATCTACATCAGTGAGTAGAGTGGATTCCTCTTGATTATATGTTTTTATTGAGATCTGTCTCTTGATTAAACTTTTAAAAAAATAGGTACAAAGTTAGCCTGCAGCAGTATCTTTAGAGCAGTAAGGCTGCGCTAATATTTAGGTCTGTAGACTGTTAAGGTACAAAGTGATGTGCTCTTCCTGTTGGGTGTGAGAGTTTAGGGAGAGTTCTGTGTTACTGATGATTGTGTCTGCAGGAAGTGTGCTAGATTACGAATCCTATCAGATTGCATAGATTGGTTGGAGTGGCAGTTTGAGGCAATGAGGAATTTACAGAAGCTCGGGAGTGTGATGGATGGCAGTTGCAGGAAGGGACATAAAACTGAAGATACAGTCAGGTAGATGGGTGACCTCCAGGAAAGGTAGGAGAGGGAGACAGCTAGTGCAGGGGTCTCCTGTGGCTATTCCCATCTCAAACAAATATGTTGTTTGGTCAAATGTAGGGGGTAATGGACTCTCAGGGGAATGGAGCACTGACAGCCAGGTTTCTGTTACCGAGACTGGCTTCAACGTAACAGAGGGTGGGCCAGGTTCCAAGTGGTCAATTGTGAGAGGGCACTCTCTGATCAGAGGCACAGACAGACGTTTCTGGGGCTAACAGCAAGACATCAGACCGGTGCCAAGATCAAAGATACCTCAGAGAGAGTGCAAAATATTCTCAAAGGCAAGAAGGACCAGCAGGAGGTTGTTATACACATTGGAACTAATGACATCAGAAGAGATAAGAACAAGATTCTGAGAAGAGTATATAGGAGGTTAGGCAGGAATTTAAAATGGTGGTACAAGAGTGTAGTAATATCTGGATTACTCCTGGTGCTATAAACTATGAGGGTAGGAATATGAGGATAGAGTGGATGAATGTGCGGCTGAGGATTTGATGCAGGGGAGAAGGATTCACATTTTTGGATCATTGAAATCTTTTTTGCAGTAGAAGTGACCTATATAAGAACAGGATTTCACCTGAATTGGAAGGGGACTAGTTTACTAGATGGTCCTCTGATGTTGCCTGACCTGCTGTGTTCTTCCAGATCCACACTTTTTTCTATCTCTGACTCCAGCATCTGCAGTTCTTGCTATCTCCAGAGACACTATGTTCCTGGTAGGTATAGGGAATGCTGGATGACTAGAGAAATTGAGGTTTTCATAGAATCCCGACAATGTGGAAACAGGCCTTTCAGCCCAACAAGTCCACACTGACACATAGAGCATCCCACCCAGACCTAACCCCTAATCTCTACAACCCTGAACACTACGGGCAATTTAGCATGGCCAATCAACCCAGCCTGCACATCTTTGGAATGTGGGAGGAAACCAGAGCAGCCGGCAGAAACCCACGCAGATATGGGGAGAATGTACAAACTCCACCCAGACAGTCACCCAAGGGTGGAATCGAAACCAGGTCCCTGGTGCTGTGAGGCAGCAGTGCTAACCACTGTGCCACCATGCCGCACTGGTCATTTTGATCAAGTAAAAGAAGGAAGCATATGTCATGTATAGACGGCAGGGATCGAGTCAATCCCCAGAAGAGTATAAAGGCAGTAGGAGCATGCTGAAGAGGGAAGTCAGGAGGGTGAAAAGGGGACATGAAGTAGCCTTGGCAAATAGAGTTAAGGAGAAGGGTAAAAGGGTAACTAGGGAGAAAACAGGGCCCCTTACAGATCAGCAAGGCCACCTATGTTTGGAACAGTTGGAGATGGGGAGATACGAAATGAGTATTTTGCATCTGTGTTTACTATGGCGAAGGATATGGAAGACTGGGACCATGGGAAATAAATAGCGACATCTTGAAAAATGTCCATTTAACAGAGGAGGAGGTGCTGCACGTTTTAAAACACATAAAGGTAGATAAATCCCCAGGACCTGATCAAGTATACCCTAGAGCTCTGTGGAAAGCTAGCGAAGTGATTGCTGGGCACTTTGCTGAGATATTTGTATCATCAATAACCACAGGTAAGGTGCCAGAAGACTAGTGTTCTGCGCTTGTAAGGAAATACCAGGGCACTATAGACCAGTGACCCTGACATCGGTGGTGGGCAAGTTGTTGGGGGAATCCTGAGGGACAGAATTTACATGTATTTGGAAAGGCAAGGACTGATTAGAGATAGTCAACATTGCTTTGTGTGTGGGAAATGGTGTTTCACTAACTTGACTGAGTTTTTTTGAAGAAGTAACAAAGAGGATTGATGAGGGCAGTGCGGTGGATGTGGTCTTTATGGACTTCAGTAAGGCATTCAACAAGGTTCCTCATGGTAGACTGGTTAGCAAGGTTAGATTACATGGAATATAGGGAGAACTAGCCATTTGGATGCAGAACTGGCTCAAAAGTAGGAGACAGAGGGTGGTAGTGGAGGGTTGGTTTTCAGATTGGAGGCCTGAGACCAGCAGTGGGTGACAAAAATCGATGCTGGATCCATGGCTTTCTGTCATTTATATAAATGATTTTGATGTGAACACTGGAGGTTTGGTTAGTAAGTTTGCAGATGACACTAAAATTGGAAGTGTAGTGGACAGGGAAGAAGGGCACCTCAGAGCACAATGCAATCTTGGTCAGATGGGCCAATGGGCCAAGGAGTGACAGATGGAGTTTAATTTAGATTAATGTGAGGTGCTGCATTTTGGAGAGGCAATCAGGGCAGGACTTATACACTTCATAAGACCATAAGACATAGGAGTGGAAGTAAGGCCATTCGGCCCATCGAGTCCATTCCGCCATTCAATCATGGCTGATGGGCATTTCAACTCCACTTACCCACACTCTCCCCGTAGCCCTTGATTCCTTGCGAGATCAAGAATTTATCAATCTCTGCCTTGAAGACATTCAACGTCCCGGCCTCCACTGCGCTCCGTGGCAATGAATTCCACAGGCACACCACTCTCTGGCTGAAGAAATGTCTCCTCATTTCCGTTCTAAATCGCCCCCCTCTAATTCTAAGGCTGTGCCCACGGGTCCTAGTTTCCCCAGCTAACAGAAACAACTTCCCAGCGTCCACCCTTTCTAAGCCATGCATTATCTTGTAAGTTTCTATTAGATCTCCTCTCAACTTTCTAAACTCGAATGAATACAATCCCAGGATCCTCAGCCGTTCATCGTATGTTAGGCCTTACCTTAACGGTAAGGTCCTGGGGAGTGTTGCTGAACAAATAGACTTTGGAGTGTAGGTTCATAGTTTCTTGAAAGTGGAGTCCCAGGTAGACAGGATAGTGAAGAAGGCATTTGGTATGCTTGTCTTTATTGGTCAGTGCATTGAGTACAGGAGTTGGGAGATCATGTTTGCGGCTGTACAGGACATTGATTAGGCCACTTTTGCAATATTGCGTGCAATTCGGCTCTCCCTCCTATAGGAAGGATGTTGTGAAACTTGAAAGTGTTCAGAAAAGATGTACAAGGATATTATTAGGGTTGGAGAGTTTGCTGAAAGGGGAGAGGCTGAATAGGCTGGGGCTATTTTCCCTTGACCATCATAGGCTGAGGGGTGACCTTATAGAGGTTTATAGAGGTGCGTGGATAGGGTAAATAGACAAGGTCTTTTCCCCACAGCAGGGGAGTCCAAAACTAGACAGCATAGGTTTAAAGTGAGAGGGGAAAGTAAGGGTCCTAATGGCCTTTTTCACGCACAGGGTGGTGCGTGTATGGAATGAGCTGCCAGAGGAAGTGGTGGAGGCTGGTACAATTACAACATTTAAAAGGTATCTGGATGGGTATATTGTTAGGAAGGGTTTAGGGGGAAATTGGCCAAATGCTGACAAATGGGACTAGAATTATGTAGGATATCTGGTCAGCATGGACAAGTTGGACCAAAGGATCTGTTTCCGTGCTGTACATCTCTATGACTTGATGACTCTGTCCTGCTCTATGAAAGCGTTCACATAAAATGCGAATTCAAATGAAATATGGAGGTCTAAATGACTTAATATTGTAGATGCAAGAAAATCTTTACAGTCAGGAAGGTCTACAGCACAGAAAAAGGCCCTTCAGCCCATCAAGTCTGCACTGGTCAAAATAATGACCTAACCATTCTAATCACATTTTTTAGCTGTTATTGGCAGTGTGCTCCAAATTCCCAACACTTTCGAAGTGAAAAATTTTTCCTCACCCCCTTTAAACTGCCTGCAGCTTAAATTTATGTCCCCTGGTCATTGATATCTCCACCAAGGGGAGAGGTTTCTTCCTGTCTATGTCACTTATAATTTTATACATCTCAATCATGGTACTCCCTCAGTTTTCTCTCTTCCTCAGAAAACAACCCCAGTCAATATTGAATACTCGATGTTAATTTGACACTAACAAGATGGTGGTGACCATTGTCCACTAGGCCTTGATGCTAATGAACTGGAATCCAAAGAAAATGCTCTCAATCAAAGTGACACTTCCATTTCTCAGACTAGCCGCGCTTCTCAAATACTTTGAATGGATTTTTATTGTTTGGTTCTATGGTAAGCAAGAACTGGATCTAAATTATCCTCACTAGATTTACAAGCAACACTTAACGGATTGATTTCATATCAAAAGCATTGCCTTCAAAAGATGCCTGATCCTGTAACCATACAGTCCCAAAATAATAATTTCAACACTTTTAACAATTTATTTTTGAAGCACATTTTAACAGTCACCACCGAACACCCTATTGGGAGAGATGGCTGAGAGAATTTTTTCATATGACGTAGCTAGCTTCACCACGAAACAGTGCCTGTAATTCAATACAGATTCCAGAATGAAAACTGAATTAGGTTTTCTGAGTTTGGATAGAGTAAAAGGAATTTTGATTTCCACATGACCAGTCTTATCTTTGATTGGGAATTTTGTCTGCTGCTAAAGGCTGAAAAGGTCTTCATTCCCTACTTTCCACCCGAACATCTGTGCCGTGAATGAGCACAAAACTTCATCATTTGTTTCTTTTTCTGCTGCTTCTAGTCAAGCTGCAGCCAGGCTCTCAAGAGTAGCCAACACACGGTCCTCTAATCCAGCAGCTTCTGAGCCCATGACCTTTAGCCTAATAGCCCAAAGAGGTTCCAGCAGGCCCTCATTGCAGTTGTCTCAGAGAACAGACCTCCTATCAATCAGAATATCCAGATAAATGCAGAGGGAGTCCCAATATTAAACAAAGAGGACTTAAGTTGTTTCAGAGATAGTAGGAACTGCAGATGCTGGAGAATCTGAGATAACAAGGTGTAGAGCTGGATGAACACAGCAGGC
>JAHRHZ010000051.1:15975682-16017997 GCA_024137785.1 Ginglymostoma cirratum | reverse complement strand
TCAGCCTTCCTGCTCCTCTGATGCTGCTTGGCCTGCTGTGTTCATCCAGCTCTACACCTTGTTATCTCAGATTCTCCAGCATCTGCAGTTCCTACTATGTCTGAAACAAGATCCGATATTGCTTTACTAAGGAAAGGTTTGCTGTATCATCTTAACTGGGCAGTGGTGGGACTTGCCTAGGATCAAAGTCTCAGGGCTAGAAGCAAAAACTTCCCTGCCTTGACAACTGCCATTGGAGACAAAAGAAACTACTTACAATTATCCAGCTTGAAAACAAGAACTCACAGCGTAGAATATACAAACTAGCTGAGTAGAAGCAGAAATGGACTTGTAACTTGAAATGGAGGATGCTCATGCTGTCAATGGGTTACAATATTTGTAGAGGTAGTGAAGCAGAAAAACCACAATTAGAGAAACTCAGATTATAACTTGAATTCCAACAGGCAGTGAAGGGTTAAACCATAACCAGACATTATTGTCCAGAGAGAAAGTCTGGTTGTCACCCTCAGAATTTTCAAGGCAGGTTAGGATGGAGACAATGAATGTAGAATGTGTGATGTTGTTGTCCCAGTTTATGTAAAGTTAGTTCATAATGACCTTGCAATGGAACAATCACCATGAATACATTTGAAGCATATTCTTTGCATGCAATTCTTGTGGAATGAGAAGTGTGATAAAGTGTAATAAAACATGGACTGTTTCAAATTTCATCGTCTAATTTTAATACCTTGAACTTTCACAGACTGGAGTGGTTTCAGAAAGTAATATCATTGACATAGAAATTATTACAATGATCACCTGACCACAGTTTCATTAAGCTTGGCTCAATAAACAAATGAAAAGCCTGAACTGAAACGAGCACTTGTCAAAAAAGCACTGAAGCTATTCAGCCGTACTTGTATCCCCTACACAGAAAAAGAAATTGCTGGAGAAGCTCAACAGGTCTAACAGCATCTATGGAGACAAATCAGAGTTAACCTTTTGGGTCCAGTGACTCTTCTTCATCCTTGTATCCTTTGTTTGATTTACACCTTTATGACAGTTTTACATGTTGGAGATTAAAAAAATTGTCTGTGACTATCCAGCTTGAAAACAAGACACTCAGACATTGGAATACATAAGCCACCTACATTTCAGGAAGTTGCTTTTAGACAGAAGTAAAGAAAATGGACTCACCGCTCCTCACCTGATCATAACTAAGGTATAGCATGTGATTTAAACCCTGCTCTGCCTCCAGTAAATTTTGGGTTATGGTGACTGTGGTGCATGCAAAATCAGAGTACATTATTCTGGAAAACTATGCATCAATCTGGACCTCTTGGGTCTCAGCTCATTACCGCATGCAGCCAGAGAGGGATATTTGACAATAGACCCCTAAATTGGTAACATATTTCAATTTTTTTATCTGCTGTAGGGACAATGTTTCTGTAACGACATGCAATGCACTGATGGGCACGAAACAACTCATTTGTACCCAGGTTTAACAGCATGGTAAAACATGTGTATTTATAGGTGACATGAATGCTACTTGTGTGTTCATGTGGTTAAATAGTATTAACAACATATCACAATTGGGCAGCCACTCTAACAAAATAATCATTTGCCTTAAATGCAGTCAAAACTTGAGCTACAGGCTTTGCTTGTTATATCACTCTTACTTACCTTAGTGACCTTAGGTTAATAGTTGACCATAGTAATCCTTAAGTGCAGTCAATATAACACATCCACAACATTATCTGTGATGCACTCATAGCTTCTGTTTACTCTATTTCACATTTGTAACTTGTGCTAGCAGCTGTGAAGTGCGTGAGCTCACTTAACTAACCTATTTCACAGTTTGGAGAGAAAATATTTCTGCTCAGGGAATGTGCCAATGAGAGCTCTGTTTAATAAAAACGTCTTGTTCTGTGATTTGATTCCATTTGATTTCATTAGGAAGTATTGGCCTGACTGTTTAAGTGTCTGCTTTATGTTTGGACTTTTAGCACTCATTAGGCCATCCCCAACGGAGTCATTCATTTTGCCAAGGTCCAATTACAGTGTCATAAAAACAGTTTTTGTTGTAATTAACTGATTTTTTGTGTGTTTGGGTTCTGTTCTTACATGAAAGGATCTATTGACGAAGGTTAGCATTTTAATTAGGCATCAATTAGGACTCGTCAAATTCTCTAATTTGTTCTTTGGTTGTTTTGGAATTCACTAAAGAATGTCTTGAAGGTTGAGATAAACTTTAGTTATCTCAATCTCCAGGACATGCTTTAGCCCATTTTAAAGAATTGCGGTCCCTATTTCCTGTACCATTTGCTAGCCATGGGTGGGAGTGTGAGCAGGCAACTACCTCCCAGGACTTGGGTTTCAAATTTGCTGAGGAAAGAAGCAAAAGAATGGCCTAGGGTGAATAACTGACTTTCCTTTCAGACTGATATTCTAGTGCACACTGAGGAAATGCTCTGCTGGAGGTGCTATCTTTGGATGAGACAGCAAACCAAAGTCTTGTTTGCCTAATCTGCTGAATTTTCCCATGATTTATTTTGTTATTATTTCCATTTGCCTTCTCTAGCACATGCAAAAGCTCTCAGACACCATAGCAAAAAAAAGTCTCGATCAATCCCCTCACATAAACATCACACAATCAGATTAACATGGATAAGAGATAAAAGGTACTGCAGATGCTGGAGAATCTGAGATAACAAGGCGTGGGGCTGGATGAACACAGCAGGCCAAGCAGCATCATAGGAGCAGGAAACCTTGACGTTTCAGGCCGAGACCCTTCATCAGAAATGGGGGAGGGGAAGAGGGTTCTGAAATAAATAGGGAGAGAGGGGGAGGCGGATAGAGGATGGATAGAGGAGGGGATAGGTGGAGAGGAGGCAGACAAGTCGAAGAGGCGGGGATGGAGCCAGTAAAGGTGAGTGTAGGTGGGGGGGTACGGAGGAGATAGGTCAGTCCAGGGAGGACGGACAGGTCAAGGGGGTGGGATGATGTTAGTAGATAGGAGATGGGGGTGCGGCTTGAGGTGGGAGGAGGGGATAGGTGAGAGGAAAAACAGGTTAGGGAGGTGGAGATGAGCTGGGCTGGTTTTGGGATGCGGGTGGGGGAGGGGAGATTTTGAAGCTTGTGAAATCCACATTGATACCATTGGGCTGCAGGGTTCCCAGGCTGAATACGATTTGCTGTTCCTGCAGCCTTCGGGTCGCATCACTGTGGCATTGCAGGAGGCCCAGGATGGACATGTCGTCAGACGAATGGGAGGGGGAGTTGAAATGGTTCGCGACCGGGAGGTCCAGTTGTTTGTTGCGAACCGAGCGCAGGTGTTCTGCAAAGCAGTCCCCAAGCCTCCACTTGGTTTCCCCGATGTAGAGGAAGCCACAATGGGTACAGCGGATGCGGTATACCACATTGGCAGATGTGCAGGTGAACATCTGCCTGATATGGAAAGTCTTCTTGGGGCCTGGGATTGGGGTGAGGGAGGAGGTTTGGGGGCAGGTGTAGCACTTCCTGCGGTTGCAGGGAAAAGTGCCGGGTGTGGTGGGGCTGGAGGGGAGTGTGGAGCAGACAAGGGAGTCGCGGAGGGAGTGGTCCCTCCGGAAGGCAGATAAGGGTGGGGAGGGAAAAATGTCTGGTGGTGGGGTCTGATTGCAGATGGCAGAAGTGTCGGAGGCTGATGTGTTGGATCCGGAGGTTGGTGGGGTGGTACGTGAGGACGAGGGGGATTCTTTTTTGGTTATTATTGTGGGGACGGGGCATGAGGGATGTGTTACGGGAAATGCGGGAGACACAGTCGATGGCGTTCTCGACCACTGTGGGGGGGAAGTTGCGGTCCTTGAAGATTGAGGACCTCTGAGACGTACGGGAGTGGAATGTGTCATCCTGGGAGCAGATGCGGCGGAGGCGAGGGAGTTGGGAATAGGGGATGGCATTTTTGCAGGAAGGTGGGTGGCAGGAGGTGTATTCCAGGTAGCTGTGGGAGTCAGTGGGCTTGAAATGGACATCTGTTTCTAGGTGGTTGCCCGAGATGGAGACAGAGAGGTCCAGGAAGGAGAGAGAAGTATTGGAGATGGTCCAGGTGAACTTCAGGTTGGGGTGGAAGGTGATGGTGAAGTGGATGAACTGATGGCTTTTTTCTTTGTACTGTTTCTGAAAGCTTGCTGTGCATGTAGGTTGGCTGCCATATTCCCTACATCACTTGAAGTGACTAAAATTCATGCTGTGCTTTTGAAGTGTAAAGGGCTTTGGGATCACCTGAAATGATTTAAAACACAATATACATTTAAACTTGCATCTTTTTTCCTCTTTTCATTGAGAGGCACGAAATTCTTCCAACCATGCATTTTTCATGTCCTCTTTGTGGTTCTTTAGAGCCCGAAAGTTAAATTAGCCACAGCAAATTGGCCTCAGACCTGAGGCCTACCACAATTGGTGTCACAGTCTACAGCTGAAACAATAGGCTGTCTCATATTACTCTGCCCTTGCATTCTTTCCTTATACATCAGCGCTAACAAAAATCAGTCCTGTAAACTTCCAAGGGGCCTTAGATATTGTAGACAAAACACCAAAGCAGACACACGACTAGCTTTTTGCTGGCCCTAAAGCTCAAGGATTTAAACCAGTGGGCACTACTGGAAATAATATTCAGTCTGCTGTACATCCTGGTGGTAACTCCTTGAAGATGAAATGTGAGACAATAGACAATTTACTGGCCGCCAACATGATGTGTAGATGTGTTCCTCAATTGTACTCCAGTGTAATTCTGCCAAGCATAATGGAAAAGACATGTCTGCTGACACCAACATATGATGAAAGCAACAGTGCATGTTCACCTCCGATTTCAGACATGCACATGTCCGGGTGCAATATAAAGCCAATTTTAAAATATTAAACAAAACATTCTCCTTTGCTTAACCCATTTTTTTCTCTTCATCATATGCTGTTCCTTTTTTTAATTTTTAGGTGTTTGTTAGATATTTGTCTCTCTTAATTTAAATACCTTTGATAGATTTCGCTGTTACCGTACATGCTGTTAGGTGTCAGCCATTGCAGCTCATGGGTCAGGCAATCCTTCATTTCTCAAAAGGAATAGAAAAAGCTAGGAAGAGAACAGTATTCTTGTGATGGAGAGTCACTTTATAATCCAGAAACTGTTATTCTTTTAAACACACAACAATGCCTTGTGAGTGGGATTTTGCACCAGGGGATACAAGATTCCTATCTCTTTTTAACTCTGGCATATGGGACTAGAATAATTTAAGATATCTGGTCAGCATGGACGAGTTGGACCGAAGGGTCTGTTTCTATGCTGTCCGTCTCTATCTATTTATCTTTCCAACTCAAGACTTGGAATGCCACATCTGACGCAGTCAACTGTTTGCACTCCGTGGTTATTTCCAACAAGTCATTATTGAATTAATATCAACATTGGGATTGTACTACACCGAGTATGTGCTTCTGGGATAGCAGCTTCTGCAGTTTGAAAACATTAAGTGCCAAAAAGCCCAGGAATAAAGAAGGATGTCATGAATTAGTTCACAAATGGTGAACAACGTAACTGGGTCAATGATGCTGGTTCTCCTCAGCCATCAGAAGCCCAGGCATTATAACTTTGGCTGTTTCCAACACTGAGGAATGCTCTATGTTTAGGGATTGAAGTTACATTTTGGAATTTGCAGATAATGTCAAAGTGAGAGTGACTCTGTATGTGTCTGTGTGTGTATGTATGCACGTCTGTGTGTGCGGAGGGAGTGGGTAAAGCAGGACATAGAGAGAGAGAGAATAAAGAAAACAAATAACAGGGAGGTATTGTCACCTTGAATTTCTGCTGTGTTACATGGGCTTGTGCCGAACCTATGCTTATTCATAGGCATCCAGAACATAACAGTCATGCGCTCGGTGCTCCAAGTTACAGTGCTACTTCATTTAAAACAGCTTTCTTCTACAGTTTTAAACCACTGTTACACTTCATCATTAAGAGCACTTCAAGGCTGAGGCACATCATTTATACTCAATGCCTCTTTTTTATTCTTGACAATCACAGAAATTGACTATTGCATGTTAACTAATAGGATTTTCAAACATGGCACTGGAATAACTAGGCTTGACTGCAACACTGTACTGGTGTTTCGGCTTTAAATTAATGAGCATGTTAAGTTGAAACAATGAACCTTTTGCAGAGACCATTGCTTCAACATTCCACAGTCCAAACTTCCAGTACAATTCAAAATAAGCGTTTCAATTACTTCAAATCAACAAGGCCTTTGGAGACAGGATGCCTCCCTAATTATTTTTTAAGAATTCATTTGTGGTTTTGATGCCTATTCCCCAGTCGGTTTTCTAAGTCATTATTGCTACCTCCCCTTGAGCTGAATCATAAGGTCATACATGAACGTCACCTCCTGATAATCTTCATAGTGAACTATTCAGTCCATCAAGCTTCCCCCCAGCAGCCACTGTTCACCAGTCTGCTGCCAGTAATGCCATTACAGTAGCATTTTATACAGCAAATTTGGAGAACATAAGGATTTTTAGTGGCAGAAAATGACTATCAGATGCAAGAAACCCAATCCTTTGTGATTTATCTATATGATCCTACATTTCAAAATTGCTTTTCTGCTGTTAACTTAAAAACAAACTTAGTTTTATTGGTTGCATCAGGCATTTATCTTGCTTGTCCAGAAATGAATCTTTCAAGAAAAGCAAAATTCTATATCCAGGGGCAATACTATCATAATAATGCATAGGCAGAATATTCTGCAGGAATCTGCAGCAAGTCCATGGGCACTTCAGCAGAAATATGCTTTATGTTCTCTTGGAATGAGATTTGCTTAAAATATACATTTTGCCAAATTGGAAAAGGTTTAATAATTTGAACTGTTTTATGACTTTATAGCACTTTACCTAAATGTACTGATGTTAATGTTTTAAATGGATTAGCTGAGTGCTCTCCAGTTCATGACTTGTTTAATTTGATTATTAGACAGTATTGTGGCATGTATTGTGGAATTAAATATCGAGGGCTTAGCAATGTTTCCACAGTCGCACTCTCACCTATGAGTTAGAGGGTTATAAGGTTAAAATCCCATTGTAGAAACTTGGACATGAATCCGATGTTGACACCAGTATGCCAGTACTGAGGGAGGGAGCTGCACTGCTGTGGTTACTATGTTTTGGATATGGTTTATCTGTTCTATCAAGTGAATGTAACCACTTCCACAGTTAGCGTTTGAGCAAAAAACAGCAGGGAAAATTTCCCCGGTGTTCGAAAATATTTATCCCTCATAATCATTACAAACTTATCAGAATTATCGTGTCATTCTGTCATTGCTGTTCATAGGACCTTGCTGTACTCAAATTAGCTATGTGCTTCATATATATCAACAGCCCTATATCAGATGTCATGTTGCTTAAAAGCCATACCTTTTATAATTTATATATTATTATGAGATAATTTATATATTCAATTAAAAAAAAGAACTGCAGAGCTGGAAATCAGAGACAAAAAGTGGTGGAGAAACTCAGCAGGCCTGGAATGAGGGGGAGAGAGAGAGAGACAGGGAGACAGAGACAGAGAGGGAAACACAGAGAAAGGCAGAGATTGTTGATGATAACTACTAGGAGAGTGCTCGTGAGAGATATAGATGGTTGAAGGAACAGCCCATACACAGCAGGGCCTAGGGGAGTGGCAGAGAAGTGGACATAGGTATTCTGAAGGAACAATCCTTGCAGAATACCGACAGGGCAATATGATTCCGGTGACGTTCCAATGCAGGTGTGGAGATGGTGGATTATGATGTTTTGGATGTGGAGTCTGGTGGTATGGAAACTTAGGACCACGGGCACCCTATCATTGTCGTAGATGAGGAGGAAAGGAGAAAGGCCAGAAGTGTGATAAATGGGTCAGACACAGCTCAGCTTGACACACTGTCGAGCACAGTGGCAAGGAGTCCTCAAATAAGAAAAGAAAAAATAGATATTTCTGATGAAGAAGCAGACAGCCATGAGACCATCCTGATGGGGAATGGACATGTAATAGGAACGCACGTCCATGATGAAGAGAAGGCAGTTGGTGTTAGCAAACTGGAAATTTTTAGTTCAATGCAGAATGTCAGAAGAATCATGGATGTAAGCGGGAAGGGACTCTACAAGGAGCGAAAGAATCCTTTAAGGTAGGAAGAAATAAGTTCCATAGGGCAGGAACAGGCAGAAACAATAGGCCTTCCCAGGCAGTCCTGTGAGTTGGCTTTGGGAAGAAGGTAGAAGCAGGCTGCCCAGAGTTGTAGGACTATGAGGTGGGAAGCTTCCGCATCAAAAGGGTCATAAGCCACCATTTCTGCAATCTCTAGTGAGATGCCACTACCAGACACATATTCCCCTCCCCTTCTTTATCAGTATACTGTAGGGACTGTTCCCACCAGGATACACTGATCCACTTTTTCTATACTCCCAACACCTCCCCATGCAAATCACAGAAGGTGCAACATTTGCCTGTTTACCTGCTTCCTCCTCACTATCCAAGGCCTCAGACGCACCTTTCAGGTGAAGCAACAATTTATCTGCACTTCATTCAATGTAATATTCTGCATTCGCTGCCCACAATTCAGTCTTTTTTACACTGGGGAGACAAAACGCAAATGGGGTGACCGCTTTGCAGAATACCTACACTCTGTCCATTAAAAATGACCCCAAGCTTCCAGTTGCCGCCATTTCAACAGACCACCATGTTCCCATGCCCATATTTCTGTCTCAGAAATACTACAGTGCACCAGCAAAGTTTAACACAAGCTGGAGTATCAGCATCTCATCTTCCATCGAGGTTCTATATAACTTTAGGATTCAAAATTGAGTGTAACACTTTCAGAAGATGAATTTCTTCTTTGTTACCTTCCTCTAAGCCTTAGGCCCTGTGTGTATGGGCTGCTCTGAACAGTCAACCAATTTTCAGTCATTTACACTTCTCACCAGCACCATACCTAGCAATGATCTCTTTCTGGATTTATCATCAGCAATCTCTTCGTTTGCCATCTCCTTTTTCCCTCTCTCTGGGCACCACCTCCATGTAGTCTATTCCATTCCCAACCGCACTCCCCCCCCCCTCCCCCCACCATCATCAGCATAAGTACTGCCATTTCCCAGCTACTTTCAGTTCCAATGAAAGGTCGCTGGTCTTGAAATGTTAGCTTAGCTTCTTTCTTTATAGACCTGTTGAGTTTCTTCAGCAATTTTTGTTTGTGTTTCAAATATTTGTCCAAACTGCACATCTGGAAACCTTTTGGAATCCTACCTCTAAAGAGCAAGGTGTACGAAAACTGATAGTGTACTATAAATTCTGATGCACCCCTCTCATTAGATGCCTTAAGAGTGGGGCAGGTCTGAGAACAGAGCTATACCAAGCTTGGCATACCTGACAGTCTGGGATCAAGAATCTGGAAGTCTCTTAGGAAAATGGGGGAGAAGGAACAACAAATTGAAAAATACACAACTCTTGATGCCTAATTCAGACAGCTTCCTCAGTTAGCTAGACCAGACCCATGATCCCTAAGATTTTATTTATCAAGCCTTACAATGTTCACTAACATGGAATGGTTAATGTACAGTCGATCATTTGGCCCATTGGGTTTGTGCTAACTTTCTGTGAGAGCAACTCAGCCAGTCCCACTCCTACAGTTTTGGGAATTTTCTCCATAGAGAAGGCTGAATGGGCATGCAGTTGAGCTACTTTGACAATATATCTCATAATTCACCTGTTAGAGCAATTCACCGTCTCTAGTACCTGCAGAATTGAACACGTTTGGCAAGTAACGCAAGGCACATTCCTGCCCTCGGAGATAGTGCACACTATTAGATGACCTGTTTTTCAGCCATTCTTCTGATGGCTGTACCACTTAAGATATCAATGCAAGTACTGTGTGATGATATTGTGTCTTCAAAAGGTGTGTTTTATCCTAGTTTGTTTTAGAGAGACTGGAGGATGGGTGGCGAGTAATCTATGAGAAGATAAACAATTTGTGAAGCCTTGGGTGATTTTTTTTTAAATTTGGAACAATAGAAGCAGCCTGAATAGGTTGGTCAAGCTCCCACCCACAGAACCAGGATTTTTAGTTTCTTAGGTTTTCAGCAGCAGTTGCTGTTGTGGTTTCAAAGTGGAAGCTATTTTTTCACTCTCTTACAACCAAAAATTGGGGGTTCTCTGCCTGCTACAGGATTTGCCTGTGAAACAAGCTATGTTCTGAATTCGCCCTTTTTCCCAGGGTGTGTATATGGGATATTACTATATTGGAAGCGTTAATTAGTAATAGTTAATTATTTATTATTCTGTTAAGTTTTCCAATAGAGTTGTTATTCCAATTCTTTCTTTCTTTCATCTGGTAGTTTGATCAACTACCAGATGATGCATCTAGAACTCAACATGTTTAAAATAAGAGAAAAGTCAGGGTCTCGACTGAATAATTTGAAGGGGTTTTGTCTGGTCATTAACAACTGCCACTGGAGAAAAAGTGAAACTCAATGACCAAGTGTTCTCACTTGTCTCACACAGACCCTGCACAGACCTTCCCTCCAGTTGAGCCCAGAGAAAGTGTCAACGCAATAATAATTTAAAATATAAAACTCTGAAGCTATTGTACCAACAGTGACAATTTTTTCCACTCTGAAATATTGGGTTCAAGCTGACTTTAGAAAAATTGCTTGCAATGAATCATACATTCATAACTTGATTTTAAACAGAGTTACACATCATCTATTCTTGAAGCATTATTTAACAAAAAGAGGCACAGATTGAGTGTACAGCTATATCTGATGTATGACCTATGTGAGATGCTAACATTCAATATACCTATAAAGGTCTAAATCAATCAGAAGTTGCCTAAATTGCAACATTCTAGTCAGCATGGTATTTGTGTATAAATATTGGCATTTATCTTCCATTTTTCTAAATCATGTTCTTGCTAAAAAGCTGTCATGTCATTCTTACAGTCTTTTAATAAGAAATATTATTTAATTTTTCATAAATAAAGAATCTAGATTTGTTCAAATTGTAGTATAGATTTGTGCCAGAGAAAGGGTCATGATTTCAAGCAAACTGCAGAAAGCGGCTGATGTTTGCTCTAGAATATTGCTGTGATGATGATGTTTGCTGCTCTTTCTTCCCTCATGTGAAATACTGGCTTATGTTGACATCACTCTTATGGATCCTTTAAATACAGGCAGAATTTCTGCAATAGAACATCTCTGCTACATCCTGTTCACTCAAAATGCTGGATGGAACAAGTTGCCAAGCCCACTCCAACAACATCTTCCAAACCCAAATACCCAACCATCAGGAAAGACAAGGGCACAAAGACATGGGAACACTGTCACATACAAATTTCGCTCTAATTCACATACCTTCCTGACTTGAAACCACATCGCCACTCTTTCCCTGTACAGACTCAAAGTCCTGGAACACTTTTTCTAGCAATACTGTGTGTGTATCTAGACCTTAGAGACAACAGTATTTCAATAATGTGGCTCACCACTACCTTCTCAAGGGCAATTAGGGATTGGGAACAAATACTGGCCTTGCCAATGGTGCTCCAACCACAAGGAAAGAATCACAACCTGTAGATATCTGCTTTGGATAGAAAGATAATGGCAGAAGATTGGCATCTTCCACCCTTGGGTTACAAAAGATCAATTAGGGAATCAAATTTCTGTGTCCCCCGTCATTTTGACCAACTGCTCTTGCTCAACCAATAGAACTAAAAATAAATTATCTGGTAATTATATCATTGCTGTTAATGCATTGAGTATAGGTGTTGGGATGTCATGTTGCAGCTGTACAAAACATTGGTTAGCCACTTTTGGAATACTATGTTCAGTTCTGGTGTCTTGGCTATAGGAAAGATTTTTAAACTTGAAAGGACTCAGAAAAGATTTTCAAGGAAGTTGCCAGGGTTGGAGGGTTTGAACTATTGGGAAAGGCTGAATAGGCTGGGGCTATTCTCCCTGGAGCATCAGAGGCTGAGGGGCGACCTTATAGAGGTTTATAAGATCATGAAGTGTTTAAAAAGGTTGAATAACCAAGGTCTTTTTTTTCCCAAGGTAAGGAAGTCCAAAACTAGAGGGCATAGGATTAAGGTGACCAGGGAAAGTTTTAAAAGGGACATAAGGGGCAACTTTTTCACACCGAGGGTGGTGCATATATGAAATGAGCTGCCAGAGGAAGTAGTGGAGGCTGGTAAAATTACAACATTTAAAAGGCATTTGGATGGGTACAAGAATGGAAAGGGTTGAGAGGGATATGGGCCAAATGCTGGCAAATGGAACTACATTTATTTAGGATATCTGGTTGGCTTGGGAGAGTTGGACAAAGGGTCTGCTTCCATGTTGTACAACTCTATGACTCTATGACTCTATGTTCTCAAAATTCTGATAGTGACAACTGAAGGAAGTGAATTTTTTTAAAAACCGAATAGGATACTGGAGTTTTCTTTTCATCTATTTTTCAGAATTGGGTTCCATGATTCTGAGTTTGAGGAAAGACAGATCACTTTCTCGTTTTAAATTACTTCCACTCGGCGTCATTTACCAGGTGCAATAGGCTTCAGGGTTCCCAAGCGGAAAATGAGGTGCTGATTTCCAGCTTGCCCTGAGCTTAGCTGGAGCACTGCAGCAAGCCCGAGACAGATTGTGGTCAGGGAACACAGTGGTGTCTTGAAGTGGCAGGCAATCAGAAGCTCAGTGTCATTTCCGCAAACAGAACATAGGTGCTCTACAAAGCAGTTGCCCAGTCGATGTTTCATCTCCCTACTGTAAGGCAGGCCTCACTGTGAGCAGTGAATGCAAGACTAGATTGAGAGAAACGCAGGTAAATTACTGCTTCACCTGGAAGCTGTATCTGGGGCCTTGGACAGTGAAGAGGGAGGAAGTAAACAATTCAATAAAAGTTTTGAAAGGTGCCATGTAATTGAAAGTTTGTTCACTTTTAATTTTATACCTTCTTCCCTGAATGTATGCTGGGCACAATTTATAACAGCAGTGATATTACGGATATTTCATTGACTGGAATTTTTTTAAAAATGTACGTACTGTTTATTATAGGTTTGGAGTAAACCTGCAGCTAGCAGTCCACACAGCAGCAAACTGACAACATCTGTTACCTATTAGCGAAAATTTCAAAAATAATGCCTTAAATTTTGGTGATTCTTTGGAATAATGGATTCTACGATCTATTTGATGAC
This sequence comes from Ginglymostoma cirratum, assembly GCA_024137785.1. Classification (NCBI taxonomy): domain Eukaryota; kingdom Metazoa; phylum Chordata; class Chondrichthyes; order Orectolobiformes; family Ginglymostomatidae; genus Ginglymostoma; species Ginglymostoma cirratum. Next base: position 16,004,786 of record JAHRHZ010000051.1, on the reverse strand, counting down.
TGAGCCAGTTTAGCATGATGATCTGAATGTCTCCCTTCTGTAACAGTTTATTTCATAAAGACACATTTAATTGTCTAAATTGAAACTGGTATTTATTACAGAATTGCAATAGATCTCTGAATTTCAGCGAGAAAACTGTAAAGCTTACAGCGATCTGAAAAATCAAGGTAAGGGCCAAAATCAAAAAGTGAGGACACCATTGAGATGAAAGTAAATCAAAGAGAAGGTGAAATCTAGAAAAATTAATTAAGTGATGTCAATGTTCTAAATGTGGGAAGAAAGGAAGGCTGGAGGAGGTGAGGAGTTAATGCTGTAAACAAGAGTGCTAAAGCATGTTTTCCAGTTTTAGTTTGAGTATTGACTTCAAGGGGGAAGTGGGAGTTGGAATCATTTTGGAAACAATTTAATTTGAGGTGATGTGATGTTTATGTTGTACACATGGAACTGATTGCAAGATGCTAATTTGATGACATTATCATCAACTCATGGCATTGAGTATTTGTTGTCCATGTTGAAAGCTTTCATCAAGCTCTTCAGGCCCAACCAAAACACTAAAGCAATGCACCATATAGTATTCCAAGCAATCAATATTAATTTACATAAAAGAGCTTGAAAATAAAATTCAATTCTAATTCAGGTTAAGGTTGAGAAAGGAATTTATCAATTGAGATCCATTGTTGGCAAGGAAATGACTCAGATGGCTGGGATTGCGGGCAGTGCGCTTGTTCAGAGATGTTTCTATTTCAGTCATCTCTCTGTCCAAGGTGGATCTGTGATCAGAAATCAGCTGCTTCTTCTATCTGCTTCTCCCCCATTGTAACATTACTGCATTATGGTGAGTCACAACATATTTGCTACTGGTTCTGCCTAGCATCCAGCCGATATAGCTAACGATATCAATTATAAAGAAAATATTCAGGGAACAGAAGCTCAGAAAAAAGAAATGTCCCACATCAAAGCAACTTGATCATTGTAACATCTTGCAGGAACCATTTGGACTCCAATAAATTGAAAAGAAAGACAAATATGACAAGGCGGGAGATGCTCAAATCAATCTCAAACCAAGCAGAGAATTTATCGGCCTTGCACACCTTTACTTCAAATGTGATGCATTTCATCAAAACACTAAGGATCAGTGACTGAAGCCAGGGGTGTCCAAGGCTTTACTGCCAACCTTCACAGATCACCTTTGGGGTAGACTATTTGGTGGAAAGAATGCTTTTGTCTTTCCTTGCACCTACCCCTTCTCAGGCAGCAAGAAGGAATCACACAAATGCCAGACCTCCTGGCAGACGAATGTATAGGGTGTGATGTAACAGCCTGATGTAAACAGATATATACTGAAGCCTACCCACAGCATTTCCCACAGTGTCAGTGCCAGGTCGGACTGGCAATGAGAAGTCATGATATTCTACACTCTCAACAATGCAACATACCAAAACAGAGGGTTTTCTTCTTTATTCTTTAATGAGATGCTTGTGTTGCTGGCAAAGCAGCATTTGTACCCGATCCCTACTTATCCCTGAGCCTAGCGCCTTATTCAGCTATTTCAGACGGCAGTTAAAAGCCAACCATATTGTTCTGGGTTTGTAGTCACATGGAGGCCAGAAAGGGTAAGGATACTAGACTTCCTTCTGTAAAGGCACTATCGAACCAAATGGGTTGGCAAATGCCAGGTACCAGTTACATGAATGAGAGATCATGCATCTGATGAATTGTGCTCTGAGATATTGCTTGGCCATAAGCAACATGAAGGTCCTTCAGAGAAAGTCAGCAAGTTGAATTCCACAGGTACTCGTTTCTGGATCCAAGTCAAGTTTTCAGGATGTCTAATTTGTTTGTCACCTTTTGGTAGTATAGGAATCTGAATATTAGTGAAGTGGATTGGGCAGTTAACACAATGTTTAACAAACAATAATTCCTCTTAAATGGCAAATCACTACTACCAAGAGTAAAGCCCACCTTGCCAGTTGCCAAAAGCGCAAAAGATTTCCCAAATTGTTCCTGATGTCAAGATTGGCTTCAGCAGAATTCTCATCTGATTTTGCCAGCGATCTCCCCTCACCCAGATCACTCAGACCCCTACAAGATTTTGCCCTCTGTCTTTTTTTAGTGTTGATCGAGGGATAAATGTCAGTCAGGACCAGAAATATCTTAATTTTTATTCTTCAAAATAGCACCATGGCGTCTTTTAGATCCACCTCAGGGACCACAGTTTAACGTATCATATTCATACATTGTTGGTGCCGCGCGAAGAGGCAGGACTCACTGAATATGATACAGAAGTCCATTCTGATTTGGAAAAAAAGTCTTAAACAGAGATGCAGAGATGACCCAGTGCTGTTTCTAGTGAACAATGTTGGTTTGCAGAATGCTGTGTGTACTGCTCAAGGTGATCATTTGACTTTTTGATGTGCGGCTAATAACTTTGGTGGAATTTCAGAACCAGGTGAGTTAAGTTGGAAATGAATACCAATAGCTTCAAGGATTCACCCTTAGAAAGCAGGCTGTGATCCTGCTATAATACATTCTATAAGCCCATGAAACTTGAGATATCATTCATTCGTAGTGACGCCCCAAAATAATTCTCACTGCAAATGTGGCCACTGTTCTCCCTCCATTAGAAACAGAGCTGCTTACTTTATACAATAGAAAAAAAAGGTTCATTTTACACAGTACCTGCTTTAATCATTTATTTTGGAATCTGAGGACTAGAAACTATAGCTTTGACATCAAATCAGCACAGTAAAGAAACTTAGCCATTTCTTTAAATGACTGTAGGATCTGTAATTAATTTTAAGAACGTTTGCATTGTCATTTTAAGGAGTTGGGTCAGTTGTAAAGGGATAAGTTGTCATTTTTACAATTTCTTTTAATAGTAAGAAATACTAGTCCATGAGGCCCTTGACATGGAAACTATGCATTTAAGTTGTAAACTACATAATGCAGAACACAGAGAAGACAGACGAAGAAGCTACTGCTGTAAAGAAGATAGGAGAGCTGGAGAGAGAGAAGTAAATCAACACAGAGATGCAGAAAGAATGAGAAATCAGACAGAGAAAGAAAGAAGAATGCTTTCAATTCTGGTTAGGAAAAACAATTGAATCCTAAAAAGTAGGAAAGCTGACATTTTGGGTCTGGACTCTTCTTCAGAAAAGGGTCTAGACCCGAAATGTCAGCTTTCCTGCTCCTCTAATGCTGTCTGGCCTGTTGTGTTCATCTAGCTCTACACCTTGTTATCTCAGACTCCAGCATCGGCAGTTCCTACTATCTCTGAACCCTAGGAAGTGATCTTTTTTCAGAATAGGAGACAGGATCTCTTAGAGGTATTGTGCGACCTAACCACAACTATCTCAGCAGGATGTACTGGCTTGATGCTCAGTGGTGCCAATACTCAGCCTGAAAGATGAAAAAGGACACTTCTTGATCATTTGTGAATTTATGACGAATATTACAGGCAGGGTGACCCACACAGGATTTTTACTCCAATCAGTTGGCATTGGGATTGAGTGGTGAGCATGCATCAATTTTTCCTAGCAATGACTTTCTACTCAGTTTCTCAAGCAGTCTGATATACTGAGAGAGGAGGGAGGGCTGACCTTATCTGATGTGCGGTATAGTGGAGTTGAAAATATATCCTTTATTGTTCACTGTTTCACTGTCAGTGGAAAAAGTTCCTTTGAATTGTAAGGAGGCACACAGATTGATTGGAGTGTGGCTTTTGTAAATCTCCAAATTTTCTGGCCAAACTTAAATGCCAATTAAATGCAAATCACAGATGTCCATGAGTAACAAACCACCCAATGTAAGATGATACCACAAACCTGACCCCTAGCCTTTGCCAGAATTAGTTGGAGCAGTGGAAATGTTGGTCTAGTTGTTTTCAGAAGGCACAAGGGAGAAAGAAATACGTATTTTGTTGCTTGGTAAGAACAGGAGGATACGTGCACAGTACTCATCATGAAACTCAAAACTTTCAGAATAATGTTAATTTCAACATGCAAGATATGTACAAAATACGCACAAACTAACTAAAATCAAAAGTCTCACATGAAGGGTAAATATCGCAAACTCCTCAGCAATGATTGTTCAGCTTTGGAAGCCCTACATGAGCAGCTACAAAAGCCTGTTTCCTGAAGCCAAAGTGAAGTGAGGTCTTTTTGTTGTTGTTGTTGCAAAAGCAAAGACATTAACTTGGCATGATCTGAGATTGTATCAACGTACCCGAGGCAAGGCTGAGCCAGGGTTAAAAATGCAGCTATTACAGGTAATCAGAAGATTATTTACTCTGTCTTGCCACCAAGTTATCAAGTACAGGAATCTGAAAATTTCTAACGAAAATAAATCACTCAAAGGAAGTGGTTTTACTGAACAAGGGGCTATGGTTTGATGAATCCCATTTTACATTCTGAACTGCAATAGAGTCTCTGAAAAGAGAGAGACACTGCCACAACTCCAGGATCAGGGCACTTTGTTAAATTATTTACCATATTGACATTTGGCAACTGAACATCAGAATGGACTCCATTCAACTTTTCTGCTTTTAATGTGGTCTTTGATTCATGAGCTAGCATCTATGGAATTTCACCGAGTAAAATACCATTGATTGTTTTTGAAACTGGTTCTTGATTATTTCACGTCGCTGGTAGATTTCAGCATTTATCCGCAGAGATTTATAAAAAAAGACTTGCATTTCTACAGCGCCTTTCATGACCTCAGGGCATCCCATCACGCTTTACAGACTATGACTACACAGACTACGTACCTTTGAAGTGCAGTCACTGTTCGAATGTAGAAAATACAGCAGCTAATTTTTGCACAGCAAGCTTCCACAAGCAGTAATATACTAAAGAGAATTTTTTGTTGATTGAGAGATAGATGCTGATTAAGAACACAATGAAATAGTGTTGTGGGATCATTCATATCCATCTTTGAGAGCACACTGGGCTTTAGTTCCACATTTGATTTGATTTATTGCTGTCATATGTGCCGAGATACAGTGAAAAGTGTTGTCTTACGTGCTTTACAGGCAGATCGCACTCTACAATTGCATCAGAGTAACAGAACCGAGTGCAGGATACAATGTTACAGCTGCTGAGAAGGTGCAGGGAGTGATCAACATTAACACTGAAGAGGTCCATTCAAAAGTCTGATGACAGCAGGGAAGAAGCTGTTCTTGAATCTGTTCAAACGTGTACATAAACTTTTATATCTTCTGCCCAACGGAAGAGGGTTGAAGAGAGTGGGGGTGGAAGAGGTCTTTGATTATATTGGTTACTTTCCTAATGCAGTGGGAAGGATAGATGAAGTCAATGACGAGAGGATGGTTTGTGGGATGGGCCAGGCTGTATTCACAACTCTGTAGTTTCTTTCAGTCTTGAGAAAAGCAGTTATCATACCACAATGTGATGCATCCAGATAGGATGCTTTCAATGGTACATCTGTAAAATTTGTAAATGTCTTTACGGACATGCAGAATTTCCTTAGCCTCCAGTGCAGTGTTCTCTCAGAACTAACCTTAAACATCAGCCAAGATTGTGCATATGAGATACTGGATGGGGGAACTTGAACACACAACCTTCTCTCTTGGAAATGATATATTGCTGATTATGCCATAGCTGACACTTTCTCAATTCTGTTGTTAATGGGTACTGTCCCCTGAGGTTACAAGTGCTTTGAGTGGCAAATAAAATTTGGCTATACTATATCAACTGGCAATCCACAATTTTGAATGAAGATTGGTAAATCTCCGACCTGTAAAATGCTTGCTATCAATATCTTATAACATATAGACAAATTTAGAAGCCGAAATAGGCCCTTCAACCTTTTGCCTAGTCCACCATTCTAGATCATGACTGATTATCCCATCAATTCCATATTCCCTCATTGTCCCCGTATCCCGAAATGTCTCTCAATCCCAAAATCTTAGTTAGATCTCATGTGGAATACTGAGGGCAGATATAGGCAACACAACTTAGGAAGGATATAATGACCTTGGAGGGAGTACAAATAGGTTTACAAGAATGATACCTGGACTTCAAGGGTTAAGTTAGGAGGAGCGATTATGCAAACTAGGCCTGTTTTCTCTAGCATTTAGAAGGTTAAGGGTGATCTGATCGAAGTCTTCAAACATTAACGGGAAAAAACGATAGACAAAGATAACACAGTGTGGAGCTGGAGGAACACGGCAGGCCAGGCAGCATCAGAGGAATAGGAAAGATGATGTTTCTTCAGAAATGGTCTGAAGAAGGGTCCCGACCCGAAACGTCAGCTTTCCTGCACCTTTGATACTGCCTGGCCTGCTGTGTTCCTCCAGCTCCACATTGTGTTGTCTCTAATTCTAACACCGGAGTTCTTACTATTTCATAGATAAAGATAAACATTTACCCACTGGTTGGAAATTCTAGATTTTATGGCATTGTCCAAAAATTAAGGCCAGACCAATCAGGAGAGATGTTGGGAAGCACTTTTACACACAAAGGATGGTAGATGTTTGGAATGCTCTTCCACAAATTTCAGTAGATGCTGGATCAATTGTTAATTTTAAATCAGAGGTAGATAAATTTTTGGTCAGCAAAGGTGTTAAGGGATATGGGCCAAAGGCAGGTATATGAAATTAGGTCACATCAGCCATGTTCACATTGAATGGCAGAACAGGCTTAAGGGACTGAATGGCCTATCCCTATTCTTATGTTCCTGATGCCATTAGTACTAAGATATGTATCAATCGCAGTTTTGAAAATACTTAATGACGGCAATTCCATAACACTTTGGGATAGAGAATTCGCATCTCTGTATTAAATGGCTTGCCCCTTATTCTGGAACTGTTGCCTATGGTTCTCAGCCCTAGACAGGGGGAAAATCCTTTCTCAATCCACATCCTGTAAAAACTTTGAAAATTTAAATAAAATCCCTCTCATTCTTCTAAACACTGGGGAATACAGAGAGAATGATAAAGATGATATACCTTCCAGCAATGAAAACTTTATCTACCCAAGGTTAAATTACACAAACGTTCACACGGAAGTCCTTTGCCCAATATTTTAATGAAAATGTTCACCACATTCATTTGTATTTTCTTGCTCTATTCACTTCTCATCATAGAATTGCAATCCATCTGTGTTGCCATCAGAACAATTTCTGAGGAAACAACATGATAGCAACATTGAATACAAAAGCAAACAGTATAGGTTCTGGAAATCTGAAATAAGAACAAAAAAAATATTGAAAGGACAAGCTCAAGCAGATTGAGCAGCTTCTGCAGAAATAGAGCTAATATTTTGGTTCAAAGGCCTTTTATTAGATCCCTTCTTATGCTGCTAAGGTCCTCTTAAATACCAAAAATCATCTCAGTTGGATTCCTAATTTTGTCCTGGATGTTTAAGAATGGTTTCTAGTTTCGTTCCAGCTGGAATTGAAAGGGGAATTGGTTGTATTACCAGAGAACTGCTGCCAGGCATCTGATGGTATCAAGAGGAAGAATGGCATTGGTCATAACTTGGAAATATACACAAGTCCAGATATTCTGATCAGGATCTGACTGGATTAAAATGTACCAATTTACCTTTAGATACGTTCTATTCTGGAGATTCATGTACTGAGACCTCCTGTTATGAACCTGTTCACAAATCCAGCAGCGAAGAGAGCCAGTGTGAAACAGATTGCTGTGTTCTGAGGTTTACATGTCCAATAGGACAGCCAGGCCCACTTTGACAGCTCCTGTGAAAGGGCAGGTGACTAAGGTGCGTGTGGGATTGGGGTGTCAAGCAATTAATGGAATGGTTTGGTTGCTCTGTGGTCAGGGTGAGGAGGAGGTGGGGTTATATGGGAGGATGGAGACTGTCAAGTCTGACAGGTTGAGGGTGTTGGATCTGCTTGCAGGAGGAGTCACCAAGCAGGCATGGGTGGAGGAGCTTGTTAGTCTGGTGGCCAGGAGGTGTTGAGTTCATGGGGTCAGGACAGTAGTTGGATTGTCGGTGTCATGTTTTCAGGGTTCAGGCCAGTGGGGGTAGGATGAATCTGAGGGTCAGGCAGGTGGATTGGAGAGAGTTATTGGGTTTTGGGGAGGGGGAACGGAATTGTGAAAAACAGAAAATAGAGATTGTTGAATCGTTCGACCCATTTTCTATTGTGAATGCAAATGTGTTGCTAGCTCAGAGTGTATGTCATTCCAGGCAGCATGTTAATACATGAGTACCTACAGCATTGCATTATTGAGACAGTGTTGCATTACTAGAGGCTTGTTTTTGTAAGATGTCAAACTAAGAGCAAATCTGCTACTTCCATTGGTTCAAATGAATGTATAAGCTCCCATGACCCAATTGGAATCATAATAGTGACTTCTCATCATGTACAATTATTATGTATGACTTCTGCCATTGATGTAGGTGCCATGGAGGGGTGACTTATAAAACTTTTAACTGTATTTTTCAGGTAAAAGTACGTGGCAATAAATTTCTATTCTATTCTCTCCTATTAGCAAATGTCATGTCAATGGTCTGTAACTTATTTCTTTATTGCTGAAGATTTGGATGCAATGCAAATGTGAAACAATAAGAATATTATTTTTTTATGCCAGCTTTTGCATTAGTTTCTTGGTTTTTACTTGCGGAGAAATAGCACCAGCAACGTTAAATGCACTGGCTATTATCAGTTAACACTTGCAGCATGTTTAGTACTTATTTTGCCCTCTAGTTTATGCTTGATATTTGTTAGCTATGTTTCATATTTACTTTCCCTTCATATTTACTTTCCCTTCGGTCTCCTAGGCTGCTGCAAGGAAGTCACCTTCACGAAGCTGGTGGAATCCTCACATGGCAGGGGCAAAGGGGCTGCTCAGATACCGGGCAGAACGCAAGTAGCCCAGTAAAATGGCCTTGAATAAGGAGTTTAATCAAATAGCTCACTTCTTCCTGATTGCATCTGCCTCACATTGCCTTCCAACCCTATTATACTACATTAAAAGCGACAGAACGGCAGATGCTGTAAATCAGAAATAAAAACAGATTACTGGAAAAGATTGGCAGGTCTGGCAGCATCTGTGGAGAGAAATCAGAGTTAACGTTTTGGGTCCGGTGATTCTTCCTTAGAACCCAGTTTGCTGCTAGAACAGATGCTCCCAGATCCGCTGAGCTTTACCAGCAATTTCGGTTTTTGTTTCCCATTCTACTCCACCCCACCATGGCACAAAACCTCCCAGCCCACGAACAAGGGTGGGTGAAACTCTGTGCAATGACTTATCCAGAGGCTTTTGCCCCACAAAAACAGAGGGAAATGCTTCTTTTTGTGGTTGAGGTTCTTGCTCCTGCGATAGTTTCTTTTCTCCCCTTGCCACTTTCAATCTATTGTTTAAGAATCTCATTGAGCCAGATGGGTTAGATTAGCTTGTTTGAATTCCAGAGTTTGTTTGATTAAATTCAAATTTCACTATCTGCCATGGTGGGATTTGAACCAATGCCCACAGGATTTAGCCTGGATTAGTAGTCCTGTGATTTCTCCACCAAGCCACTACAATCATCCCCCCTCATCTCCAGTTGCTACTCTATTATCTGCCTTGACAGCATTCTTTTGTCATGCCACTAATTTTGCTTCTTTCTATTGAACTTGCAAATTGGTCTTCTATTTTCTTGTTTACCATGGTCATAAGTTATGGACTCATATCACACAAAAGAAGGCTATTTGTCTCATTGAATCCATGCTGACTCTGTTGAGCAATCCAGTCATACAGCATGGAAACAGACCCTTCAATCCAATCACCCCACACTGACCATGTTCCAAAACCAAACTAGTCCCACCTGCCTGCACTTGGACCCAAATCCTTCCAGCCTTTTCTTATTCATGAACTTATCCAAATGTGTTTTAAATGTTGTAACTGCAACTACATTCACCAGTTGCTCTGGCAGTTCATCCCACACATGAACCACTTTTCATGTAAAATAGTTGCCTTTCATGTTCTTTTAAATCTTTCTCCTCTCACCTTCAGTTTCTTTCAAAAATTTCCTTCAAAAACATTACCCTATGAGGATGGCAGAAATGGAGATGGTCAAGGAATTTTTACCTTTCCACCTGCCAGGCTGAGTCTCAGGTCACCAACAGAGGCTTGCAAGTAGCTTCAACACTAGAGTGAAATCACTTTTTGCAGAACTACTGAAAGTGTCGCTGTACACAGAGTGTAGACTTGTCTGAATTCCCCCACTTAGTTTCACAGCCTATGTTGTCAATGACTGAAGATATGGGCAGCTTTTGGATTTGGGTGGCATGGTGGCTCAGTGGTTAGCACTGCAGCCTCACAGCACCAGGGACCTGGGTTCAGTTCCAGCCCCAGGTGACTGTCTGTGCAGAGTTTGCACATTCTCCCTGTGCCTGTGTGGGTTTCCTCTGGGTGCTCTGGTTTCCTCCCACAGTCCAAAGATGTGCAGGCTAGGTGGATTGGCCATGCTAAATTGCCCATAGTGTTCAGGGGTGTGTGGGTTAGAGGGGGATGGGTCTGGGTGGGATGCTGTAAGGGTCAGTGTGGACTTGTTGGGCCAACGGGCCTGTTTCCACACTGTAAGGATTCTGACTCTGATACTTAGATTCAGTATCAATGTAATATTGTTTGTGCTGAATGCAGAGTTAAATTTTCAGCTAATGGCCCCCTTTCTAACTCAAGTGAAGGAATTGTGGGCTACGAAAGCCTTTTTGACCTGTTGTGCCTCTTTTGAACCAGTTATCCAATTAGTGCCACTCGTCTGCTCCTTCCCCACAAGCTGCAAGTTGTTTGAAACTTAGGAGCTGAATCTGACAGATCAGTAGTGATTCTCGTCAAGGCCCTAAAAAAAAAATGTACTTAATGACGTTTTCACTGTCTAACATTCACTAGATTATATTTCAGTCAGAAGTAATAATAACCATATACATAAAAAGGACTGTTATACCAGCAACTGAAGGTTGGGGAAAGGTTAGGGTAACTGTTTGCATCATTCATTATGCTTGACAACTGGAAAGAATGTAGTCGACTTTAATTACCTCTCTGGTTTCACTGTCATCTATGAGACAAGCACAATAAATATAAACTCCTTAAATCAAATATTCACTCAGTGGAAAATGTTTGAAAAATCAAAAAGAGGGTCCAAATTCATGGACTAGATTAACCCTTGAAATAGCTCTACTGCACTGGCTATTACTGAGCATTGTGGTTCACTAGTTTTCTCCAGCAGGGAAAGAGTTAAAAGTTGTTCCAAACCCTGAAGCAGTTTGTCTCACTGTGGAGAATTCCACTCTACTTTTATAATTGACAGGTCACTTTATAACTTGGGTACTGAGGTACATATGGCACAAATATCCAGAATGGTTTAATTCAGACACAAGCACAGTCACAGCAAAGTGCCGCTCTTTTTTTATGTTCAATTTTACCAGAAGACTGATTTTATTTTCTGGCACTTCACATGGTGAGCAGTACTCGGGGGAAGGCATCCTGCAGAAATTGAAGCCTAACTAAAAATCCCAATTTTTACAATGATTTTGTTATTTCCAAACACTGCTCCCACAGCAATCACTCTGCAAATCTGAAATGGATTTGTTACATAGCTACTAATGGCCCAGCTTTCAGATTATCTATTTCTGTCCTCGCAGTTGTTATCTATGAATTTTGTTTCTTCTCTCAAATGATGTGCAGGGCACTTTTATGGTGTTGCCTAGACACAAAGAATTTAAGAAATAGGGGATGGAGTAGGTTGTTCAACCCCTCAAACCTGCCCAGGCATTCAAGAAGACCATGAATGATCTGCCTCAGGCCTCAACCGCTCTTTTGTACCAGCTCAATCTAACTGTCTACTCACTGATATTTCAAAAATCTATCCACCTCCTCTTTAAATATATTCATTGATCTAGCATCCACAACTCTCCAGGGTAGAGAATTCCAGACATTCACTACCCTCTGGTTGAAGAAATTCCTTCACTGTTCACTTTAAATGAGTATTGCCTTATTCGGTAACTAAGTCAGAGATAGTAGGAACTGCAGATGCTGGAGAATCTGAGATAACAAGGCGTAGAGCTGGATGAACACAGCAGGCCAAGCAGCATCAGCGGAGCAGGAAGGCTGATGTTTCGGGCCAAGACCCTTCTTCAGAAATGGGGGAGGGGAAGGGGGTTCTGGAATAAATGGGGAGAGAGGGGGAGGCGGATAGAAGATGGATAGATGAGAAGATAGGTGAAGAGGAGACAGACAAGTCAAATAGGTGGGGATGGAGCCAGTAAAGGTGAGTGTAGGTGGGGAGGTAGGGAGGAGATAGGTCAGTCCAGGGAGGACGGACAAGTCAAGGGGGCGGGATGAGGTTAGTAGGTAGGAGATGGGGGTGAGGCTTGAGGTGGGAGGAGGGGATAGGTGGGAGGAAGGACAGGTTAGGGAGGTGGGGACGAGTTGGGCTGGTTTTGGGATGCGGTTGGGGGAGGGGAGATTTTGAAGCTTGTGAAGTCCACATTGATACCATTGGGCTGCAGGGTTCCCAAGTGGAATATGAGTTGCTGTTCCTGCAACCTTTGGGGAGCATCGTTGTAGGAGGCCCAGGATGGACATGTCATCTGCGGAATGGGAGGGGGAGTTGAAATGGTTCAATCTCTCTTTCAATTCCTCCCACTTCCTACAGACAAAGGGGGTGGCCATGGGTACCCGCATGGGCCCAAGCTATGCCTGCCTCTTTGTAGGTTACGTGGAACAATCCCTCTTCCGTACCTACACTGGCCCTAAACCCCACCTCTTCCTCTGTTACATTGATGACTGTATCGGCGCCGCCTCGTGCTCCCACGAGGAGCTCGAACAGTTCATCCACTTCACCAACACCTTCCACCCCAACCTGAAGTTCACCTGGACCATCTCTAATACCTCTCTCCTTTCTGGACCTCTCTGTCTCCATCTCTGGCAACCACCTAGAAACCGATATCCATTTCGAGCCCACCAACTCCCACAGCTACCGAGAATACACCTCCTCCCACCCACCTTCCTGCAAAAATTCCATCCCCTATTCCCAATTCCTTCGCCTCTGCCGCATCTGCTCCCAGGATGAAGCATTCCACTCCCGTACATCTCAGATGTCCTTGTTTTTCAAGGACCGCAACTTTCCCTCCACAGTGGTCGAGAACACCCTCGACCGTGTCTCCCGCAACTCATCCCTCACAACCCCTCCCCGCAATAACAACCAAAACTGAATACCCCTCATCCTCACGTACCACCCCACCAACCTCCGGATCCAATGCATCATCCTCCGACACTTCCGACATTTGCAATCCAACCCCACCACCAAAGACATTTTCCCCTGCCCATCCTTATCTGCTTTCCGGAGGGACCACTCTCTCCGTGACTCCCTTGTCCGCTCCATACTCCCCTCCAGCCCCACCTCACCCGGCACTTTTCCCTGCAACCGCAGGAAGTGCTACACCTGCCCCCACACCACCTCCCTCACCCCAATCCCAGGCCCCAAGAAGACTTTCCATATCAGGCAGATGTTCACTTGCACATCTGCTTACGTGGTATACTGCATCCGCTGTTCCCCTTGTGGCCTCCTCTACATCGGGGAAACCAAGCGGAGGCTTGGGGACCGCTTTGCAGAACACCTGCGCTCGGTTCGCACTAAACAACTGCACCTCCCAGTCGCGAACCGTTTCAACTCCCCTTCCCATTCCGCAGACGACATGTCCATCCTGGGCGTCCTGCAGTGCCACAATGATGCTACCCAAAGGTTGCAGGAACAGCAACTCATATTCTGCTTGGGAACCCTGCAGCCCAATGGTATCAATGTGGACTTCACAAGCTTCAAAATCTCCCCTCCCCCTACTACATCCCAAAACCAGCCCAGCTCGTCCCCGCCTCCCTAACCTGTCCTTCCTCCCACCTATCCCCTCCTCCCACCTCAAGCCCCACCCCCATCTACCTACCATCCTCATCCCGCCCCCTTGACCTGTCCATCCTCCCTGGACTGACCTATCTCCTCCCTACCTACACTCACCTTTACTGGCTCCATCCCCACCTCTTTGACCTGCCTGTCTCCTCTCCACCTACTTTCTCCTCTATCCATCTTCTACCCGCCTCCCCCTATTTATTTCAGAACCCCATTCCCCTCACCCATTTCTGAAGAAGTGTCTAGGCCCAAAACGTCAGCCTTCCTGTTCCTCTGATGCTGCTTGGCCTGCTGTGTTCATCCAGCTCTACACCTTGTTATCTCCATAACTAAGTCTCCTAGTTTGAGATTCCCCCACTAGTGGGAACATCTGCTCAACATCTAGCCTGTCAAACCTCTTAGACTTTTGAATCTTTCAACCAAGTCACTCCTCAATTTTCTAAACTCTAATGAATAAAGGCCTAACCTGTTTAGCTGTTCTCGATAAGTCAAACCCTTCATACCAGGAATCAACTGAGTGAATTGTTTTTGAGCTGCCTTGAATGTCATACAATCATAAAATGTTCAAGCAGAGAGACAAACCAACATTGGTTGCTGCTGGTCAGAAAATCCGGGCCTTCTGGATTGCCATTAGTCCTCCCATCATCATCTTAACCAATGATAAAGATATCATCAGCGCTATCAAGCAATACTTGCTTCACAATAACCTGCTCATTGATGCTCAGTTTGGGCTCCACCAGGGACAGAAGTCTAAGATCTGGTTTCCAGTCCCTCTTATAGGCCATACTATAAAATAATTAGAAGTGCATATTCCATCCCTCAATGTGAAATATATGAGACACCATCCACTCTACAACAATATTCAAAAGCATTTGTGAAATAACTCCACAAAGGCTGGTATCCCATCATCAGGTCACCCTTATTTAGGCACAGAGAATCCTTGACACCAATCCAGCTCCCTCAGAGCTAGCTGTCAGAGTGAACAGGAGGCCTGACACTCTTGTTTATATCGGCCAGCCAAAGCTCCCTGATTGGACCAAGTTAATAGCCCAATCAGGGAACCCATATTCTATGAGTTCCACCTGGCTGACTTTGTTACAATTACTGCAACTCGCCTCTGTATAAAAACATGACAAATACACTATAACATCACCAGCACACCCCTGGGGGTACTTCAGAGACAGCAGTCACTTTTTCATCTGATTAGGACAACTTCATTAGCTTAATCCCAGTCAATGATCCAAAAACATGCCTCTTAATTCTAAGATATATTTTAACCTTTCAACTTCCAAGTAAATATAGATTTATTACATCCCTGTGCAACTTCGAGATATTAATATGGCAAGAGTTTCAGATAAAACTATGATATTTTGCAAATGTATTTAAAAACTATACACTTTAAGAAATAATCACTAGTCTCTGATGCACATACACTTAAAAAAGGGTCAAGTTTGATGACTGTGAAACTCTGGTCATGATTACAATTTGCATGTTAGTTGTTTTGTGTGTGAGAATGGTTCATAATACATTGTTGTTATACTTTGTTCAAACTGGAGGAAAAATGCATTTTGGTTTTCAGCTATTAAGTCTGCAATGTTTTCAAAAGGTCAGAAAGTCATTTTTAATGTTAAGTTCAAAACAACATTCACAAGATGTCATATATTTAACCTAAATAACCTGCACGACATGTGGAGGGATAATTGCTAAGGTGTTTGCTGACTTCAGTTTTAGAACCTTCAGAGAGAGGGAGAAAGTGAGTTGGTGGGGTGGGGGCAGGTGGCCGTGGGGAGTGAGGATGCAGAAACAGGTTTCTGCAGAGAGAAGAGGCAAAAACAGGCGAGGCATTATTATTAGCCGATCAGGGTTGGGAAGAAATCCTGAGTTGCTTCGAAGGCAGTGTGAAGAAAGCTCCTGAAACAGAATGCTTGGAGGTATTATAGAGGAGGACACCCTACCACTGCATTCCTCTGGAATTTTCAGCAATGTTGGATAAATAACTGGAAATACATCCCTCGCCTCACCTCGCAAATTTTCCAGAGTAAAACTTTCCAGAGTAGTTTGGAAGTGAAACTAGACAAGAACACAAGCCTTGCAAATTGGCCAATTATTTTTAATGTGGACAAGCCAAATGGTGGGGAATAAGGGACACCTTTGAATGGGAATATTAAATATTTTCCTTTTTATATTTGTTGTTGCTCTGGTCCTTGACAATTCAACAGCACAAGAAACAAGTAATATTTATTTTACTTGAAATTGTAGACCCAGGTTTGAAATTTTGCTCCCCTGTCTCTTCACTTCCAGCAAAGATTTGGATGTTGAAATTATCAGCACTTTTCTATTATTAGAAACTGAAAGGCAGTAATAACATGCCTTCAAGTTCAAAAGCCAGTTGATAGCAGTGGTACTGTTAGACCATCAATCTTGATGGTGATTTCAGTGAAATTGTTACCATTATGGGTTTAGCTTCAGATTAAATGCATTATAAGAGAACAGCGGGAGCAATTTTCAACTTGTGCAGGTGTGAAATTGGTGTTGTATATCGGTCAGCATTAAAGAAAGGAAGAATTGCGTTTATGTAACACCTTAATAACCTCAGCATTTTCCAAAGTAACTCACAGCCAATGAAGTACTTTCAATGCCATCATTGTAGTACAGGAAATGTTATAGCTAGTTTGTGCACATGCTCCCAGAAAGAGCAACAAAATCGATGATCAGGTTATCTGTTCCAGCAATATTGACAGAGAGAGATACATTTTCACCCAGGTGAACACTCCTGGTCTTCTTCAAAATGAGAGTATTGACACTAGCCTGGTAATCCTGAGACCAAGTTAATGCTCTGGAAATCTGGGATCAAAATCCACTATGGCAATTCAATAAAAATCTAGAATTAAAAGTTTAACGATGACCATGTAACCATTGTTGATTCTCAGTAAAAACCCTTCCAGTTCTCTAATGTGAACTTTGGAGATGAAAACTCTTGTCCTTCTCTGGACTGACCTACAACTAACTACAGACTCACCACAATGTGGTTGACTCTTAACTATCCTCTGAAATGTTTTGGCAACCTATTCTGTTGAATTAACTACTTAAAAAAATCTCTGAAAAGCAATGACATTTGACAGACTACCTGGCAGCAACTAAGGCACTGTTTGATGACAATAGCAAACACAGCCCGATCAATCCTGCAAAGTCCTCCCCACTAACATCTAGGGATTAGTGCTGAAACTGGGTGAGCTGTCTTGCAGATTAGTCAAGCAACAGCCTGACTTAGTCATATTCACAGAATCCTTCCTTACAGACAATGACTTAGACACTATTATCATCCCTGAATATGTCCTGTCCTACTGGTATGAAAGACACAGCAGAGGTGGTGGTATATAGTCAGGAAGGAGTTCTCTAGGAACCCTTAACACTGACTTGGGACCACATGAAGTCTCATGGCATCAGATAAAACATGGACAAGGAACTCTCCTGCTGATTACCATGCACTGGCTCCTCGGCTAATGAATGAGTGCTCCTCCATGTTGAAAGCCATTTAGAAGAAACACTGAAGTTGGCAAAGGCACAAAATGTTCTTTGGCTTGGTGGGGGATGTTCAATGTCTGCTACCAGGAGTTTCTCAACAGCACCACAACTGACGGAGTTGGTTGAATCCTAAAGCACATAACTGCTAGACTGGGCCTGTGGCAGCTGGTAAGTGAAAATAAAGAGCAGATACATTGGTCTTTGGCAGTAATGGTAAAAGTGACCACCACACATCCTTGTGAAGTCCTGTCTTCACATTGATAATACCTTGCATTTTGCTGTATGGTACTGCCACTGTGCTAAATGACACAAAAGTCAAACAAGTCTACCAGGGTACATGCACAGATCTACCAACTCCAGACTGGATATCCATGAAATACTGGTCTGTCAGAAGTAACAGAATCGTACTCCAATACAACCTGCATCCTCATGGCTCAGCGTATCACCCACTCATTACCAACAAGCTTGGGGATCAATCACGATTCAATGAAGAGTGTAGGAAGGCATGCCAGAAGCACAGCAGGAATACCTAAAAATGAGGTGCCAAACTGGTCAAACTATCCAACCGGACCACATTCATGCTAAAGAGCATAAGCAGCAAGCGATAGATGGAGCAAAGTGATTCCACAACCAATGGCTCTGATCTAAGCTCTGTGGTCCTGCCAAATACAGTTCTAAATGGTAGTGGACAATGAAACAACTGATTGCAGAGGCAGTTCCCACAGTTATCCCCATGCTCAATAATGGGGGAGCCCAGTGAAAAGATAAGGCTGAAGCATTTGTAATCTTTCAACAGAAATGCCCAGTGGATCATCTATCTCAGCTTCCTCCAGAAGTCCCTGGCATCATGGCATCTTCAGCAAATTTAGTTACTGGAAAGGCTATGGGATGTGACAACATTCCAGCAATTGGACTGAAGACTTGTGGTGCAGATCATGCTGCTCCCCTAGACAAACTGTTTCAGTACAACAACAACACTGACACCTACCCAACAATGTGGAAAATTGCCTGGCTATGTATTGTACATAAAAAAGCAGGACAGATCCAACCCGAACAATTACAGTCACTTCAGTCTACTCTTGACCCTTAGTAAAGTGATGGAAGGTGTCAGCAACAGTGTTATCAAGCAGCATCTGCTCAGCGATAACCTGCTCAGTGACCCCCAATTTGGGTTCCTCCAGGGCCACTCAGCTCCTGACTTCATTACAGCCTTGGTTCAAACATGGACAAAAAAGCTGAATTCAGAAGTGAGATGACGGTAACAGCCCTTTACATCAGAGCCCTAGCAAACTGGAGTCAATGGGAAACAGGGAGAAAACTCTCCCCGTTTGGTGTTATGCTTGGCATGTAGGAAGATAGTTCTGCTTTTTGGAGGTCAGTTGTCTCAGCCCTAGGGCATCTCTGCAGGAGTTCCTCCAGGTCGTGTCCTAGGAACAACTATCTTCAGCTGCTTCATCAATGACTTTCCCTCCATCATAATGTCAGAAGTGGGGTCTTTCACCAATGATTACACAATGTTCAGCACCATCTGCAGCTCCTCAGATACTGAAGCAACTTATGTGCAAGTGAAATAAGACCTGAATATCCATGCTTAGGCTAAAAGATGACAAGCGACATTTGAGCAACACAAGTGCCAGGCAATGACCATTTCCAAAAAGAGACAATCTAGCCATCATCCCATTGCTGAATCCCTGTCTATCAACATGGCGTCTCTTACCATTGACAAGAAACAAACCTGGACTAGCGATTTAAATACAGTGACTACAAGGGCAGGTCAGAGGCTAGGAATACAGCGGTGAATAACTCACCACTTGAATCCCCAAATTCCCATCATTTACAAGGCCAAAGTCAGGAGTGCGTGGAATACTCCCCACTTGCCTAAATGGGTGCAGATCCAACACACTCAAGAACCTTAACACCATCAAGGGTAAAGCTGCCTGCTTTAAATAACGCTACACGCACAAACATCCACTCCTTCCACCACAGATGCTCAACAGCAGCAGAGCATATCATCTATAAGATGCACTGTGTAAATCCAGCAAAATTCCTTAGATCCCTCCAAACCCAGGACCATTACTATCTAGAAGGACAAAGGTGGCTGACACATAGGAACAACATAACCTTTAAGTTCCCCTGCAAGCCATTTAACATCCTGATTTCGAAATATATCGCCGTTCCTTCACTGTTACTGGGCCAAAATCCTGAAGATCCCTCGCTCATGGATTTGTGGATCTACATACAGCACATGGACTGCAATGGTTCAAGATGGTAATTCACCACCACCTCTTTAAGGGACAACTAGAGATGATCAATAAATGCTGGCCCAGCGAGTGATGCCTGTATCCCAGAATAAGTAGACTCCTGGATTCTTTAGCATATAGCTGTGATTCTATAAGGTGGATAATTTCTGTTATGGGGTTAATCTGCAGTAGCAGATCTGTGCCTAGGAGGCAAGTTAAAAATCCACCCCTACATAAGGTCAAAATGTGACTCTGACATTAAATAACTTAGCACGAAAAAAATGGAGCTGCTATGTGTTGTAAGGAACGTGACTCATTTTTTCCTGCCACAAGTCTGGTCAGCTCATTACATTGAAGAAAAAAAAATGACTTGAAGCTTTCAAAAGCCATTTTCTCTTATTCCACAGAAAATGTTTTAAAGAAAGTTGGAGAAAACAGTAGTCTACTGATGTATGACTTTTCTACAAAGGACATTGTGGGTGAAATGCCACATCTGACCAGTCAGTTGCTTCTGTTAATGTCAGGGACATTCACAACCATGTGTGCATATTAGATACTATATATATATATGAAACATATATATACAAACACACACACACACACACACACACACACACACACACACACACACACACACACACACACACACACACACCCGCAAAATATTTGCAAATCCACTTATACCAAAATAAATGAAAAAGTAAATTTGTTGCAGAAATATGATAAACTCAGAGAAGAAAACATTGAGACAAATAGGTCAAGTTGATCAACTCTAAAGGTTAAACATGTAAAACACATCACTGTTTGTTGTTATTTCCTTGCTGAGGCAGTTTTTTGATGCGTACTCATAAGAAAGAAGTAAGATTTGGCCATTCAGAGCTTTGAGTCTCCTCTGCCATTCAATGAGATGTGGCTGATGTCCACTCCAACACCATTTTCCTGCATTAATCTTAAGCTTTTAACATGTAGAAATCTATCGATCTCAGTCTTGGACATACTTAATGACAGAGTTTCTACAGCTGACTGGGGCAGAGAATTCAAAGTTTGGATAAAATCTTCCTCATTGTCTCAAATAGTCTTTGCCTTGTTCTGAACCTGTGCTCCATGGTTCTAGACTCACCAACTGAGCAGTTGATACCAGCCAAGTTGCTTATTGATACATGTAGCCTTTGGGTAATGGTAGAGCAAGGGTCAAAGGGAAACCAGCCTGTCTGAATTTGTTACAGTCCTTCTAGGTAAAGACGAAATTCAATTGAGGCCTGGGAATCAAATTACTCTGAAGCCTTTTTATTACCTTGAGTGGGCAACCTTAAAACTGACATTAACATCAACTTTAAAATACATGAGAAATGTCTTGTTTCCAGGAGTGCATTTCCCTTTAAAGAGTAATCGAGTCCTCATAGTGCTGGTCTTTGCACAACAGATCTACTAATCAGACATATAACAATGTCCTCTCTAATAGGAAACTAAGGTTCTTCTTATACTGATTCTTCTTTGGCTAAATAAAAGGAACAGGTACAAAGTATTTACTTTATAACTAGTTTAGTCAAGAACTTCCCAGGGTACAGCAAGTAATTACCTCAGTGGGGGTCAGAGTACACCTTGCACTGACCACAGACCTTCATCCATGTGCAGGTGTCTGTAGAATGATTGTCCCCTCTGTGATTGACAGCTGACATGCCAAGACCCTAACACAGAATAGCTAAAACAAATACCTCCAGTTAAAAGAAAAGTACCACTTGCCATAAATGCTAACAATCTGACAGTGTCAAATGCCGCGACAATTTATCTGTCATTCCTGTGAATTGTAGCAGTGTGTTGCATTTCACAAACCCCAATGTGTAGGCCTGCGCTGTAATTGTCTTTTCTTTTCTGGTCAGTAATGAGACTGCGACACCTGCAAATTAGTATTGCCAACCTCCACCTCTTCTAATTTCCACTGGACCATTTAGGAAACTTGACAAAAGTGGTGAAGTCCATAATTATCTTGTCTGTTGTTGCCTGATTAGCAGTAGGACACCCCCTCACTACTCCCAAATGGCAGGTGGTTCATTCTCTGTTTGTTTAGATGACCTTTAATGTTCACCATTTCAACTCGTCACAGCCTTTACCCAGGGAATATTCATTTGCGGCTTTAAAAAAAGCACAGGGGGAAATAATTCCGTTTCATACGATTGCAAAATCAGCTGATACCTCGCGTTTTATTTGTCTCTTGGCCAGTTTCTAGCTTGCAACAACTCCCGATGTACTCATCAACAGCCATTCTGCAAACTCGCCTCACGAGTTGCACATTTTACGAGTCACATACGATTCAAAATGAAGTTTAAATTTTTAATATTCAGCCCCTTCCTCCCCATGCAATTCAGATTGTCCAATTGTATGAAACATTTTTCTGGCTTTCAGTCTGTCACTCTGTTGTCAGGTGTCTGACACCTTTATGTACAGTTTGTTAGGTTTATTGTAAAGGCATCAGTTGAAGAGATATGCACCTAAAGTTATTTTCAAAGATACAAGTATCTACAAGGCAACAACTAGTCAATTATACGTTGTGCTTCAGCATGTTCTTCACATCAACATTTTTCACTTGAAATGAAGGCATTGTACTCACAGTTGCAGGAGATTCTAGTGCATGTTTCAGTGGATGGGAGGTTTGTGATGATGTCATCCGCCTGCTTAATCCCCGTGCGCAGTGACATCACATCAACCTGAAATGACATCTTTCCCCCATTTAAGTTCCCCAGTCTGGTGTACTGTCTTCTTGGCCTCCGACAGTAGCCTCCCCACTCCCTCATCAGCTCAGCAAGTCCATAAAGAGAATAAATGATGCTACTTTTGCATAACACCATTTGAAAACTCCCAAAAACACACTGAAAGGTAAAATCCCATCTCGTTCCAACACGACCACTTTACAGTACTTAAATATCAAGCAGACAGTTTCCATTTCTTTCACAGCCATAGGGTGTGGGCTTGGTGAGGTCAGTTGGCTGGATGCCAGTTTGTGATACAGAGTGATGCAATGTTCCTCAGGTTAAACCATTACCAGTGATCTCTATCTCTCTAATCAGAGAGCAGCCCTATGGTCTGGTGGGAATATGGTGACTTTCCTTGATAGGTTTGACCTAGTTGTTTCTTTCAATTTCTGATGTTGAAATTTTGGTAGTCTTTTCCTTGATTAGTCACGCAACTGTGTTTAAAATTTCTGAGCTTCAAATGGCCCCTCCAGAATTCTAACCAACACTTCAAGACTGGAATTTTCAAACTGACAACCCTTGTAGGAAGGCAACCTATTTCCTAACTGTTCTTAACTAGCTTTCTCATTACAATACAATACAATACAGGAACAGGCCCTTTAGCCCACCAAGCCTGTGCTAATTCCTAGTCCTTATTTAGACCCACTACTTATTGCCCATGCGGGGTATTTATCCCTCTGTTTACTTAATGCTCGTGTGTCTATCAAAATACATCTTAAATGTTGCTAACGTTCATGCTTCCACCACCTCCACTGGCAGTGCATTCCAGGCACCCATCACCCTCTGTGTAAAAAATTTCCCCACACTTCTCCACTAAACTTACCCCCTCTCACCTTGAGCCTGTGCCCTTTTGCAGTTGACCATTCCAACCTGGAATAAAGCCGCTGACTATCCACCCTATCTATGCCTCTCAATTTTGCAGACCTCTATCAGGTTGCCCCTCCGCCTCCGTCTTTCCAGTGAAAACAATCCAAGTTTATCCAACCTCTCCTAATAACTAAAACCCTCCAGACCAGGCAACATCCTGGTAAACCTTCTCTGCACCCTGTCTAAAGCATCCACATCCTTCCAGTAGTGTGGTGACCAGAACTGCATTGAACATTCCAGATGTGGCCTAACTAAAGTTTTGTATAGCTGTAACATAATTTGCTAACTTTTGTATTCAATGCACCAGCCAATGAAGACAAGTACGTTGTACGCCTCTTGACCACACAACCACCCATGTTGCCACTTATAGAGATTTGCGGACATGTCCACCCAGATCCCTCTATGTCAATGACTTCTAAGAGTTCTGCAATTTATTGTATAATTTGCGCCTGAATTTGATCTTCCAAAATGCATCACCTCACATTTGTCTGGTTTAAAATCCATCTGCCATTTCTCTACCCAAATCTTCACTAATAACTCTGCCATTTTGGTGTCACCTGCAAACTTGCTAATCAGACTACCTACATTTTCCTCCAGATCATTTATATATATTACAAACAGTAAAGGTCCCAGGACTGATCCCCGTGGAACACTGCTAGTTACTGATCTCCATTCTGAAAAGCACCCTTCAACCACTACTCTCTGTCTTCTATGACCAAGCCAGTTTTGTATCCATCTAGCCACCGAACCCTGGATCCCATGAGACTCTATGTTCTGTACCAGCCTGCTGTGAGGTACCTTATCAAATGCCTTACTAAAATCCATTTGGACATCCTTTATCGAGCATTCTTGTCACCTTGTCAAAAAAACTCAATCCAGTTGGTGAGACATGATCTTCCCTGCACAAACCCATGCTGCCTATCACTAACAAGTCCATTCGCTTCCAAATGTGAATAAATACCCACCAATGACATCAGGCTCACCATCTTGAAATTACCTGGATTATCTGTTTCCCATCTTAAACAAAGAAAGAACGTTGGCCATTCTCCAGTCCTCTGGAACTTCATCTGAGGCCAAAGAGCATGCATAGATATCTGTTAAGGCCCCAAATATTTCCTTCTTTACCTCCCATAGTACCCTGGGATAGATCCGATCTGACCCTGGGGACTTGTCTTCCTTAATGTATTTCAAGACACCCAACACTTCCTTCTTCATCATACTGACCTGCCCAGGAGTATTCACATACCTTTCTCTAATGACAACATCCCTCACATCCCTCTCTTTGGTGAATACTGATATAAAGTATTCATTAAGGATCTCAAACAGTTCCTCTAGCTCCATACATAACCTACATCTTTTATCCTTGAATGGGCCTACTCTTACCCTAGCTATCCTCTTGCTCCTAATATATGTATAAATTGCCCTGGGATTCTCCTTAGCCCTGCTGGCCAAGGACATTTCATATCCCATTTTAGCTCATCTAACTCCCTGTTTGAGCTCCTTCCGACTTTCTCTATACTTTTTTTCTATTCATTTATGGGATGTGGGCGTCGCTGGCCGGCCAGCATTTCTTGCCCATCCCTAGCTGCCCTTGAGAAGGCAGTGGTGAGCTGCCTTCTTGAACCGCTGCAGTCCTCCTGCTGTGGGTTGACCCACATTGCTATTAGGGAGGGAATTTCAGGATTTTGACCAAGCGACAGTGAAGGAACAACAAAAAATTCCAAGTCAGGATGTAAGTAACTTGGAGGGGAACTTGGAGGTGGTGGTGTTCCTATACGTTTGATGCCCTTGTCCTTCTAGATGGAAGTGGACGTGGGTTTGGAAGGTGCTGTCTGAGGATCTTTGGTGAATATCTGCAGTGCATCTTGTAGATGGTACACTCTGCTGTTACTGAGCGTCAGTGGTGAAAAGAGTGGATGCTTGTGGATGTAGTGCCAATCAAGCGGGCTGCTTTGTCCTGGCTGGTGTCAAGCTTCTTGAGTGTTGTTAGGGCTGCACTCACCCAGGCAAGTGGGGAGTATTCCATCACACTCCTGACTTGTGCCTTGTAGATGGTAGACAGCTTTGAGGAGTCAGGAGGTGAATTACTCGCTGTAGTAGTCCCAGCTTCTGGCCTGGTCTTGTAGCCATTGTGTTAATGTGGTGAGTCCAGTTGAGTTTCTGGTCTGATTTTTGAATTTTGTCTGATTTTAGTTTCCTAGACCTTGGGTATGCTTCCTTTTTTTTTGACTAAGCTGATAATTTCCCCTGTCATCCAAGGTTCCCAAATCCTGCCATTCCTGTCCTTCGTTTTCACAGGAACATGCCTATCCTGCTCTCTAATCGACTGGTCCTTAAAACACTCCCACATGTCAGATGTGCATTTACCTTCAAACAACTGCTCCCAATCCACATTCTCCAATTCTTACCTAATTCGGTTATAGTTGGCCTTCCCCCAATTTAACAGCTTCATCTAAGATCTACTCTTGTCCTTATCTATAAGTACCTGAAAACTTACAAAGTTATAGGCACTATTCCCAAAATGTTCCCCCACTGAAACTTTGAGCACCTAGCTGGGCTCATTTCCCAATACCATGTCCAGTATGGCCATCTCCCTCATTGAATTATCCACACACTCTTTCAGAAAACCCTCCTGGGCAACATCTAACAAATTGCTCCCTGTCCAAATGCCCAGCATTAAGGGAGTCGCAGTCAGTAAGGAGGATGTTAAAATCACCCACCACAACAACCCTGTCGTTTTCACATCTTTCTGGAATCTGACTACATATCTCTTCCTCTACGTCCTGCTGGCAGCTGGGAGGTCTGTCGTACCAGCGTTGTGATTCTACTCTTCCAGTGTGGGAGCTCTACTCATATTGCCTTGCTGCAAGATCCCTCCAGGGTATTCTCCCTCAGCACAGCTGTGTTATCCTTCCTATCCAGTAATGCAACTCCCCCACCTGAATGAATGAATGGGCGTATAAACGAACATATGAATGATTTATTGTCACATCTATTCTGGGAGATACAGTGAAAAAGTGTTCCGTTGCCACAATATGGCGCCACTTTGAGGTACAAAAGTTTGAGAAGAAAGTACTTAAACAGAGTTTATCTTCATTGGCCAGGGTCCTAAATATGGCTCCAGGATTTTTGCAAGGACCACACACTTGGGCTAATGCCGCCAAGAGTCACCACTCCTTCATACTGCAGCTGACACCTTGCCGCCAATTGCAGGAGTCCACGCATTGGGCCTATGACGCCAGGAGTCCCCACTCCAGTCACTGCCAATGCCATTCCAGCCTCCCATGGTATCAGGAAGGTGAAGAAAAGAAGAACAAAAGGAAAAAAGGAGAGACAAAAAACAAGGATACTGCCGGCGCCACTTTCTTGAATAGCTAGACTGTCTCTCTCCTCCGCACTTCAGGGGTCTCTCTCTCTTCCACGCTGCAGGGCTCTCTCTCCTCCGCGCTTCAGGGCTGTCTCTCTCCTCCATGCTGCAGGGCTCTCTCCCTCCTCCGTGCTTCAGGGCTCTCTCTCTCTCCTCCGTGCTGTAGGGCTCTCATTCTCCTCCACGCTGCAGGGCTCTCTCTCTTCTCTGTGCTGCAGGGCTCTAGCTCTCTCCTCCATGCTGCAGGGCTCTCTCTCTCCTCCATGCTGCAGGGCTCTCTCTCTCCTCCGCGCTTCAGGGCTCTATCTCCTCCACACTGCAGGGCTCTATCTCTCTCCTCCACGCTGCAGGTCTCTCTCTCTCCTCCACTCTTCAGGGCTCTCTCTCTTCTCCACGCTGCAGGGCTCTCTCTCTCCTGCTGCCACTGCCGCTGCATGGTCCACACTGCCGGACCTGTTCCTACAATGTCAAAGTTGCTGAAAAGGCCTTAAAAAAGGAAAAGAGAAAAAAAAGGAGAAATTGAAAAAAGAGAAAAAGAAAAAGAAAAGAAAAAAGAAAGCAGATGGAGGCTGATGAGCCCAGGACTGGAAGCTCAAATATAGCGTTGCTAATTCACTGCTGCCATCTTGACATTTTTTTGCCTCCTCCGCTGTATCGTTTAAAACATTTATATCCTAGAACGTTAAGCTGCCAATCTTGACCCTCTTTCAACCATGTCTCTGTGGTAGCAACAACATCATGACTGCATGCATTAATCCAGGCTCTAAATTCATCCATCTTATCTAATATACTTCTTGCATTGAAGCAAATGCAATCCAAGCCTCCAGTTCTGTTGAGCTCAGCAACTTCTCCCTGTGCGCTCTTCCTCTTGGCTATGTCTACCTTAGACTCAAACTCTTCTCCTATCTCTATACTTACTGACCTGTGCTCCAGTTCCCACCCACACCACACTAGTTTAAACCTGCCAGTGTAGCACTATCAAACCTCCCTGCCAGGATATTGGTGCCCCTCCAACTTAGGTGCTACCCATTCTTCTTGTACATGTCCCACTTTCCCTGGAAGATATTCCAATGGTTCATATACCCTCCTCTCTGCACCAGCTCTTTAGCCACATCTTCAACTGTACTCTGTTTCTGTTCCTAGCCTCAATAGCACACGGCACAGGGAGTAATCCTGAGATTATGACCACGGAAGTCCTGCTTTTTAGTTTACTACCTAATTCCCTGAATGGTGTCACTCTTCCTACCCGTGTCTATATTGGCACAAATGACAATGACTTCTGTCTGTTTACCTTCCTGTTTCAGGGTGCCCTGTACCAGTTCACAGATATCCATGACCCTGGCACCAGGGAGGCAACATACCATCCTGGAGTCTCTCTCATGGCTGCAGAAGTACCTGTCTGTGCCCCTGACAATTGAAACTCCAAATCCTATTGCTCTGCTATGTTTTGTCCCTCCCCTCTGTACAGCAAGGCCAGCTGTCGTGCCACTGCTCTGGCAGCAGCTGCTGCTGTTTACCTGATAGACCAAACTCCTCATCAGTATCCAAAATGGAACACTTGTTTGACGGGGGACCCCTGCACTAGCGGTCACCTATCTATCTTTCTGTACTTTGGGCATGACCATGTTTTTACAACTTCTACCCATGATGCTCTCTGCCATTTGTGTGTTCCTTAGAGTTTCCAACTGCTGCTCAAGCCGGTCCATTTGTTCAGTGAGCAACATTCCTCCGGATGTAATTATCAGGGATCTTCTCAGCATCTATGATTGACCAGTCTTGCAGGTGGAACACAAAACTCCAACAACTGACATGACTAACCCCCTGTTGGCTGCTAGTTTGCAAGTTAAATTTTAATTAGCTACCTCAAAATTGGTTATTACTTTCTGACGAATAGCCCCCACTAACTCATTATCTGAACCTCTGTCCCAACCAGGAGATGAATTAACTGTACTAACCCTTTAGAAAGACTGAGACACAATTATCCAGTAGTGTAGTGAGATTCCTTCAGCCACAGCACCAAGGGAATGGACGGATTAACACGAACTAGCACCTGACCAGCACCGACCAATCAGAAATCATGCTCCCTTTACCCCCAGTGACATCAGCATGATGTTTCCTTGGAATAGGTGGCTGCTGGGCCGTCCTAAAAGGCACATGCCCAAACCAAAATTAGGCCGGAGAACCTGCGTACTCGATTTTAAATCTTCCCGAATATAGGCTCATCCCTCCAGCTCCTCTTGAAAGGATTGTGCCCGAAAAGAAACTCAAGAGAGATTGTTCGTACATCTGACCCCAGCTAGATCTTTTGAAAAGCTTTTGAAAGCAATTCATAATGTATGTTTTCTTTGTCCCAAGCATAAATAAAATCAATTATTGAGTCTTCTAAATCAAAAGCAAGCTCATGACTTTCAGTTCTGAAATAAATAGGGAGAGAGGGGGAGGCTGATAGAGGATGGATAGAGGAGAGGATAGGTGGAGAGG
>JAHRHZ010000051.1:15963415-15975282 GCA_024137785.1 Ginglymostoma cirratum | reverse complement strand
GAAACGTCAAGTTTTCCTGCTCCTATGATGCTGCTTGGCCTGCTGTGTTCATCCAGTCCTACGCCTTGTTATCTCGGATTCTCCAGCATCTGCAGTACCTTTTATTTCATGACTTTCAATGTTGGTTCCCTCCGTTTATGAAACTCTCACAATTCAAGTCCACACCATCACTCCAGGAGGTTCCCAGTCAACTGCTATCCAACACATTGTTTTGAAATTCTGGTTCCAGAACACTGACCGATCAATTATTAAACTGCTTCATAGATACAGACTAAAACCCAAATGCCACTAGTTCAAAATCCAAACTAAAAATAAATGATAATTCATAAATAATATACTCTACTTCACAAAATGCAATAAATACAGCAGTTAGTATTGTATTTGTGTGGCATTACTCATTCTAAAGTCACAGTGGAGGTCTCTCCACAAGCAGCAGCAATGTGATCGGTCCAACATCCCAGTAAGTCTTCCCCACTGACCCAACTTATCCAAACTTTGCTCACACATTGCCCATGATATCCTGGACTGAAGATCAGCGATTTCTGCCACCTCATCCTCAGGTTTTAGAAAAATGCTGCCTATGATTATGCTTCTTAGTGGCACACTGACTTTCAAAGTTCTCCTAAAATATCTCTCTGGCAAATGCAAACCAGCGATTCTCAGGCACAATGATAACTGAAAGATTTATTAGACATGTTGAGTCATCTGGGTTGAACCTCACACACTTAACTTAAAAATGTACCTTATTTTTACAGGCTACTTATTTTAGATGGGCTAACACCTCTCGTAAAATAGTGGAGATCAATTTCAGCTAAGCGTTTGTTAATTGGTAACGCACAACATAAGTTCAAGACTCAGATTTATGTGGTTTTGTGAAATGTGTCAATATATGATACAAAATGTACAGTTCTAATATGTTCATGAAGTGTTGGTGAATCAGAATGTTTAGATACATTTTATAACCTATTTTATAGCATATTCGTAATGTTGATTAAGAATAGAACAGAATTCCTACAGTGTGGAAACAGGTCATTTGGCCCAAAAAGTCCACACCAATTCTCCAAAGAGCATCCCACCCAGACCCATTCCCCTTCCCTATATTTCCCATGGCTAACGCACCTAACCTACACATCCTTGGACACTACAGGGCAATTTAACATGGTCAATCCACCTACCTTGCGCATCTTTGGACTGTGGAAGTAAACCAAAGCACCCAGAGGAAATATTCACAGACACAGGGAGAGTGTGCAAACTCCACATAGACAGGCACCTGAGGGTGGCATTGAATCCAGATCTCAGGTGCTGTGATGCAGCAGTGCTAACTACTGAGCCACCATGAAGCCATTTTTAATAGCAGATCATTCCTTTGATAGGTGAATGGTTTCCATAAATTTCCTATATTAATCAAAAGGTACATCATTGTCCCAAGGGTTAAAAATTGCTGCCCCTATTGCTCAAGTTTTCATGAAGCTAATAAAGGAGAATACAGAGGATAATGTTGTTGATGTGGTGTACATGGACTTCCAAAAGATGTTCAAAGCAGTGCCACCAAATTTAAACTCTAGAATAGAAGAGACAGTTGAGACATGGATGTAGAATTGGCTGAGTGTCAGGAAACAAAGAATTGTGGATAGATATTTTTAAAACTAGAGAACTGTTGTAATGCAGTTTTCCCAGGACTCTTACTTTTCCTCATGTATATTAAAGATCTTGACCATATACTGAACTCAATTTTAAAATCAGTAGGTAATGTGAAATTTGGAAAGATAGTGAACTCTAAGGAGGGTAGCGTAAACTTCTATACAAGACAAGTTGGTCTCAAATTGGTAATTTACTAATTGCCTCCCTAACCCAGACCCATTACTTGCCTGACTGATTTGATGGAGAAAAATGATCCTTGATTGGAAAGGTTTGGACTCTTATCTCCTTGGAGAAGTGTAGATTGAGAGGAGATTTACCAGAATTTTACAAAATCATGAGGTGTCTGGATGTAGTAGATAGGGAAAGACTATTCACACTGGTGCAAAAATCAAGAACACGGGAGACAATTTTTAAAGTAATTGGCCAAAGAAACAGTGGAGAAACAGTGGTTAGGATTTGGAATGCACTGCCTGATAATCTGATGGAGGCAGCTCTGACTGAAGCAATTTAAAACACATCTAGGTTATTATCTAAAAAGAAAGAATGTGTTGAATTACGAGAAGAAGGAAAGGGTGTGGCAATCGGTGAATTGCTCATTCCAAAAGCCAGTACAGACAGGATCGTCTGTGCGGTCTCCTTTTGTGCTGTAACCGTTCTGTAATTCTGTGAAGTATGATGTGAGTAGTATATACTGTATTATTACAAATGGGATGCAACAGCAGAAGGGGGCTCCCACTGCACACACCTTCCACCACAGCACACAAAGCTGGGAAGCAGTGCCATAGAAGAAAAAAAGACATGTCACTGCATAGATAATTCTACAGTCAGACTTAGTGAAGATGAACAGTGATACATATCCTTGATGGTCGACAAAAACTGAAAGAAGTGACTTTGGTTGCAATCCACTATTGCACCAGTGCTGAATTGTTGGATGTCCTTGCAGCTTGACATATGACAAGAGCCCAACTGCTGATCTGACAGTAGAACTACACACTGCACACTTAGTGTGTTTCTGAGAGGTCAGCAATTTTGTAACTGTAGTGGTACATTTTGCAAAGTACTGTACATTGCCACTAAACTGTCATCAAATTTGCAGGAATGCTTGAGATTAAACATACTAATCTTCAAAAAGCCAATAGTTTGACAGTAGCAGAGTGATACTATTGCTAGACTGATCATCCAAAGACCTGGACTAATGTTTGGGAGACAAGTTCAAACCTTACCACAACGGCCAGTGGAGTTTTGATTCATTTCCTAATTCTGGAATTACATTGCTAGTCCAATTATTAATAGTAACAATGGAACTTTTAAATTGTCATAACAACCTCAGATTCACTAATGACCTTCAGGGAGGAAATTTGCTTCAGTTACCTGGTCTGGTCTACATGTAATTCTGAACCCACAATAATGTGGTTCAACTCTTTCATGCCTCTATAAGATAAGCTACTCTGTATACGAGCAAGTGGGCAACAAATGCTGGCCTCACCAGTGATGGTCACAGCTCAAGAATGAAAATACATAATTACAAAAAATGTAACTTTTAAAACTCTTACTAATTTTACTTTCCAATTTCTTGCACCCATTATTTCGCCTTGGAAGAAGTAGCATCTCAGTGAGACACTCTTCCAACAAACCCTCTGATACTTGCTCAGAGTGGCCATTTCTCATTTGTCAAACTTGACAGTTAATTTGCATCATATTGGTTCTGTTGTGGATAAGCTTGATTCTGCCCTGAATTATTATCCACTTGAACTACTAACAGCAGGATATTAAACAAGCACTGAAGTCCAGTCATGTTGTTTCACCTACTCCTATTCATGAAGCATGAAGCCCAATTTGTAATTCCCCCTTCCAAGATGATCAGTTTGACTTGGTAGCCTTCATCTAAACCAGAAGGATTTGGTTAAAGCCTTGCCTGAGAATCTTAGCATATATACTAGGACGACAATGCAGTACAGCGACAAAGGAATGAAGGATCATCTATCAGATGAGAAGGTACACTGAGTTGCTTATGTATATCTGCTTAGGTGAATGCTTAAGACCATATCACATCTAAAAGAGTACATTCTTGATATGCTTTGGCCAATGTTTATTTCTCATCCAAAAAATAAAGAGCTCATTACTTAAGTTAATGCCATCTCTGGATCTTTCCATGCTCCACACTCAAGAGCCTTGAGCACAAAAATAAATCTCAGCTGTGGGAATGTTATTTTTTGGAGGAGACTACAAACTAAGACATCTAAGGTAGCGGTGAAAGATCCCACTGCACTGTTTTGAAAAGGACAAGAAAATGACTGAGGTGTCAGTGGAGGAGCACTTTGGAGCAAGTGATCATAATTCTAGGGGTTTTAAAATAGATATGGAAAAGGATAGACATGATCTAAAAGTTAAAGTTCTAAATTGGAGTAGGGCCAAATTTGATGGTATTTGGCAGGCAAAAGTTGACTGAGGGAGGGTGTTTGTAGATAAAGGGACAGTTGGAAAGTGGGAGGACTTCAAAAATGAGATAGTGAGAGTTCAGAGGCAATATATTTCTGTTAGTGCAAAGGGCAAGGCTGGTAGATGTAGAGAATGTTGGACGACTAGAAAAATTGAGGCTCTGGCCAAGAAAAATAAGGAGACATATGTCAAGTATGGACAGCTGGGATTGGGTGAATCCTAGAGGAGTATAAAGGGCAGTTAAGGAATGTACTTAACAGAGAAATCAAATGGGCAAAAAGGGGATGTGAGATAGCTTCAGCAAATAGGCTTAAAGAGAATCCAAAGAGATTCTACAAATACATGAAGGGCAAAAGAGTAAATAAGGAAAGAATAGGACCCCTCAAGATCAAGAAGGCTGTCTATGTGTGGAACCACAGGGGATGGTGAGATACTTAACGATTATTTCACAACTGTACTTAATATAGAGAAGGACATGAAAACTAGGAAACTTGGGGAAATAAACAGTGAGGTCGAGAAAAGTGTCCATATTACAGAAGAAAGAGTGCTAGAGGCCATAAAAATGGTAGATAAAGCCCCGGGACCTGATGAGATGTAACCCAGAACTTAGTGGAAAGCTAGGGAAGAGATTGCTGGGTCCCCTGCTGAGATATTTGTATCATCAACAACCACAGGTGAGGTCGTGGAAGACTGGAGTGTAGTTAATGTGGTGCTGTTATTTAAGTGGGAAATTGTGCCTCACAAACTTGATTGAGTTTTTTTGGAAAAGTGATAAAGAAGATTGATGGAGTCAGAGTGGTAGATATTGTCTGTAGGGACTTCAGCAAGACATTTGATAAGGTTCTGTAGTAGACTGGTTAGCCAGGTTAGGTCACATAGAATCCATGGGGAGCTAGCCAATTGGATACAAATTGGCTTGAAGGTAGGAGACAGTGGGTGATGGTAGAGTACAAGCATGGGGCTGGATGAACACAGCAGGCCAAGCAGCATCATAGGAGCAGGAAAACCCGACGTTTCGGGCCTAAACCCTTCATCAGAAATGGGGGAGGGGAAGGGGGTTCTGAAATAAATAGGGAGAGAGGGGGAGGTGGATAGAAGATGGATAGAGGAGAGGATAGGTGGAGAGGAGGCAGACAAGTCGAGGAGGCGGGGATGGAGCCAGTAAAGGTGAGTGTAGGTAGGGGGGTAGGGAGGAGATAGGTCAGTCCAGGGAGGACGGACAGGTCAAGGGGGCGGGATGATGTTAGTAGATAGGAGATGGGGGTGTGGCTTGGGGTGAGAGGAAAAACCGGTTAGGGAGGTGGAGATGAGCTGGGCTGGTTTTGGGATGCAGTTGGGGGAGGGGAGATTTTGAAGCTTGTGAAATCCACATTGATGCCATTGGGCTGCAGGGTTCCCAGGCTGAATATGATTTGCTGTTCCTGCAGCCTTCGGGTGGCATCACTGTGGCATTGTAGGAGGCCAAGGATGGACATGTCATCTGAGGAATGGGAGGGGGAGTTGAAATGGTTCGCGACTGGGAGGTGCAGTTGTTTGTCTCGGGTGATGGTAGAGTGTTGTTTTTTGGACTGAAGGCCTGTGACCAGCAGTGCTGGGTCCACTCAATTTCATCATTTTTATAAATGATTTGGATGTGAAAATAGGAAGTATTAGGTTTGCAGATGACACCAAAATTGGTGATGTAGTCGACAGTGAAGAAGATCATCTCAGAGGACAACAGGACCTTGATCAGATGGGCCAATAGGTCTAGGAATGGAAGATGGAGTTTAATTTAGATAATTCTGAAGTGTGCATTTTGATAAGACAAACCAGGACAAGATTTATACAGTTAATGGTAGGGTCCTGGGGAGTGTTGCTGAACAAAGGCACCTCGAGAGTGGAACTGCAGGTAGACAGGGTGATGAAGAAGACATTTGGCATACTTACCTTTATTGGTCAGTGCATTGAATATAGGAGTTGGGACGTCGTGTTGTGGCTGTACACAACATTGGTTAGGCCACCTTTAGAGTACTGTATTCTATCCTGGTCTTCCTGCTATAGGAAGGATTTTGTTAAACTCGAAAGGGCTCAGAAAAGATTTACAAGGATGTTGCTGGGATTGAAGGGTTTGACTTGTAGGGAGGGGCTGAATAAGCTGAGACTCTTGTTTGTTTCTTTATTCACTCAGGAGTTGCGGGTGTTGCTGGCTTGACCAGTATTTATTGACTACCCCTAAATAAGAGTCAACCACATTGCTGTGGGTCTGGAGTCACAACTGGGCCAGACCAGGTAAGGATAGCACTTTCCTTCCCTAAAGGACATTAGTGAACCAGCTCGATTTTTCCCAACAATCGACAATGGTTTCATGATCATCATTAGACTCTTAATCCCAGACTTTTTTTTATTGAATTCAAATTCCACCATCTACCATGGCAGGATTAGAATCCAAATTCCCAAAACATTATCTGAGTCTCTGGACTAACAGTCCAGCGATAACACCATTAGACCATCACCTCCCCTTTTTCCTAGAGCATCGGAGGCTGAGGGGTGACCGTATGGAGGTTTATAAAATCATGAAGGGCATTGATGTGGTGAGTAGCCAAGGCCTTTTTCCCAGGGTAGGGGAGTCCAAAACTAGAGGGCATAGGTTTAAGGTGAGAGGGGAAAGACTTAAAAGGGACCTGAGGGACAGCTTTTTCACACAGACGGCGGTGCATGTATGGGACGAACTACCAGAGGAGGTAGTGGAGGCAGGTACAATTACAACATTTAAAAGGCATCTGGATGGGTACATGAATAGGAAGGGTTTAGAGGAATATGTGCCAAATGCTCACAAATAAGACTAGATCAGTGTAGGATATCTTGTTGTTGTGGATGAAGGACCGAAGGTTCTCTTTCCATGCTGTATAACTCTACCACTCTGTAAGAATTTATCTTATCAATGTTGATCCCTCAACCAACATTGAAAGTGGAACGCCTCACTGTCTAGACTGCAACAGAAATATTAGCCTACTTTAGGTACTGAGGCTAGTTGAGCAGACTTTGAACCCAGAACGTTCTGACTTGCAAGTACAAATGTTAGTTTCTTTGGTAAGGTTAGTACCCAAATGAAAATTTTGAAATACCTTGGCCAATATTTGGACGACAAAAGATGTCATTGTACATATGCTGAGAGGGAGAAGCAATGGCCATTTCCCCAAGAGTGACAACTTAGCCTTGAACAGCCACATTTATTTTGAACTGGTCAATTTTAGCTTCATTTCAAAGTGAGCCTTTGATCTTTGTGTACTCTGTCCTGTTTAGATGTTAGGCCACCAGTAAATAGATTACCGCAATAACATTTAAACAGCTTTGAAAAAATTATCTGGAGGATGCAATTTCGTAAATTCAGACAGCAATGTATTTTTGATTGTTTTATAGATTTAAATATAGACCTGTTAAAGCCTCAAGAAAAGGAAATACCGTGGCATTCGCTGATACAAACAAGTGGCTGTTTGCAGTGACAGCTCAGTGACAATTGTCCAGTCTGAACTTTTCCTGATGTCAGTGAAACATTTATACGTTGAAGACTGACCTTCCAATGCTTGAAACCAACTGGGAATGAATATGTATTTTATTATCCAATGAGTTCACAACAAGGTGGTGGAGTTACAATCAACATGAGCTATGCTGACTCAAAAGTATAAAGGGGGACAATACTATTTAACTTCCTTTCTGAATTAACTTAGCATGCATTTATTTCATAGAATTTTACAGCACAGGAGGAGGGCATTCGAACCATCATGTCTGTGTGCTGACCCCTCAGAAACAACACTAAATGTGCAGTGTGTTGAGTTCCGATGTCAGTTCAGTGGTCAGGCCCTTGTCATGAATCAAGCTACAAGGAGATCCAACAGTTCAGCACAGGTGCTATAGTGGGTTGCAACAGAAGTCCCTATATATCACTGTTCTTTGGCACTAAGTCAGATTGTAGAATTATCCCTGCGGTGACATGTCCTTTCTTTTCTATGGTACTGCTTCCTGTTTTTTTGTGTGCTGCTGTGGAACGTGTGAGCAGTGGGAGCACCCCCTTCTGCTCTACTCTGAAGAAGGGTCTCTGGAGCCAAAAATGTTAACTCTGCTTTTTCTCCACAGATGCTGCTCGATCTGCTGAATTTTTCCAGTAATTTCTGTTTTTGCTTCTGATTTCCAGCACCTGCAGGTCTTTGTTTTTTTTATCATTCTAGCATATTTCCTTTGTACTCTCTCCAGAGCTTCGACATCTTTCCTTAAACAGGGTGTCCAGAACTGAAAACATATTCCAAATGTGGCCTTACCAATGATTTGTACAGGTGTAACATCACTTTCTTGCTTTTATGCTCTATGTCTCTATTTATAAAATGAAGGATCCTGTAAGCCTTCATTACAACTGTTTCAACTTGCCTGGCCACCTTCGGAGAATTATTCACATGAACCCTGGGGTCCCTCTGCTCCTGCATTCCCCTCAAAGTTGTACCATTGAGCCTGTATTGTGTTTTCATGTTTCTTCTACCAAAATAAATTACCTCCCACTTCTCTGCATCGAAATTCATCCACCAGGTTTCTGCCCATTTGGCCAACTTGTCAATGTCTCTTTGAAGTCATTCAGCATCATCCTCTCAATCCACTATTCTCTCCAGCATCGTGCCACCTGCAAATTTAGAGATTTTGCCCTAAATATCCATCTCCAAATTACTTACGTAAATCAGAAAAAGCAATGGTCCCAACACAGATCCCTGGGGACCAACATTTTGAATTCTTCTCCAATCTGAGAAATGCCAATCTATACCTATCGTCTTTTTCCTATCTTTTAGCCAACTTCCAATCCATGCTGCTAAGGACCCGTCAATCCCGAACATTTCTACTTTGCTAACCAGCCTGCCATGTGGCACCACATCAAATGCTCTCTAAAGGTTAAAATGTACAACATCTACAACACAACCCTTATTCACTGCCTGTGTCACCCTGTCAAAAAGCTCAATTAAATTTGTCAGATATAACTTGTCCTTAACAAAGCCATCTTCAGTGTCAAGTATTAACATATTTTTCTCTAACTATATATTTACTTTATCCATATTGTGGCCTTCATCAGTTTTCCCTCTATTGGTGTCAAGCTGACAGGCCCGTGTTTTCCTGGGTTACACTTTACCTCTTTCTGAAACAATCATGTCACGTTTGCAATCCTCTTGTCCCCCAGGGCTAATCCTGTGTTCAGCAAGGCCTGGAAAATTTCTGCCTATGTCTCCACAATTTACTCCCCTCCCTCTTACAACAATCCAGTATGCACCCTGTTCGGGCCTAGCGATCTCTCTACCTTGAGTGTTGCCTTTTTAGCACTTCTTCTTTACCTATCACTAAACTGTTCAGTTGCTCAACACCCACATTTTCAACTGGGCCACTGTCACCATTTTCTAATTTAAAAAAGACAGAAGCAAAGTATTAATTTCGTATCTATGTCATACCCTTTGCTTCAGTGAGCACCTTACCCTGCTTGTACCATGTCCTTCACTAATCTTTTACTTTTAATATGTTTGAAGGACATTTTACTATTTGTTTCAGCACAGCCCACCGTCCTTTCATCATGCTCTTCGCCTTCCTTAGTCCAGCCTTAGCATCTCTCCTGCATTTGCGACATACTTCCCCATTTCTATTGCTATTATTATTCTTGCATGCATCATATGAATTTTTTTATCACTTATTTTCTCATAATTATCCTTAGTCATCTAGGGTACTATAGGTTTGGATACCTCACATTTATTTCTCATGGATATGTACCTAGCTTGTACCTTATTCATCTCTGTTTTGAACATCTCCCATTTTATACCTATTGTTTTATACAGCAAAATGCATTTCTGATCATCATTCTCCAGTTCAACTTTTTGAGCTCTAATATCTACCCTTTTCCAGTCTGGAATCTTAATCATTGCCTGATTTTTTAAAAATCCTTTTTCAATTTAATATTTGACCATATTGTACAATAATTGCTGTTTCCCAAATGCTTCCCCACTCTGATGTTCTCCACTTGACCTACCTTATTTCCCAGCACCCGATCCAGCAGAGCTCCCTCCCTGGTAGTGCTGGAAAGGTACTGTTCCAGAAAATTGTCCTGCACATATTACAAGAAATTTCCCCCTTCCGTGCCTCTTAGTCTACCCTAGGGTAACTGAAATCACCAACTATCAAAACACAGCTTACCCCACAGGTTTCCATAGTCTGTCTACAAATGCTCCCTTCCACATCCCTCCTACTAATTTGGAGGTCTCTAATTAATACCTAAACAATGTTGCAGCCCCCTTCCTGTTTCTCATCTCCAACCAGATAGATTCTAATTCAGAAACTGCATCTCTTTAAAGGTATTGATACAATCCTTGATTAAGGCTACTACAACACCTCCCTTTTTACGCCCCCATTTCTATTAAACATTGTATAATCCAGATGCTAAATGCCCAATCCCGTTCTAACTTGAGCCACATTTATGTCCACACTATCAAAGCCCATGGAGCAGTTTTCTACGGTTAACTATACTCCATGCATTTATGTACGTAAAATTTAACCCTGTCCGTAACTCTTTCTCGCCAATAGGAAAGTGACAATTTCTTTGATCGCGGTCAACACTCAAAGCCTTCCCTCACTTCGCTTTCCCTGTTCCCCTCTTTGGTACTTCTAAGACTTAGGCACATTAGTCAAACCAGGTAACCCCCACTGCCTTACAAGTTTAAATTTCTTTAAATTTGCTCTAAAATAACCATGAAATTAGAGAGGAATTCCCCACTAAATATCTCTTGTACTCAAGATAATTGTTGTGAGATTCTGATTCAATTTCATAGTCCAGTTTGGGAGTTGAGAGTCAGAGAGAGAGAGAGAGAGAGACAGAGACAGAGACAGACAGAGAGAGAGAGAGAGAGAGAGATGAAAGCTAGATAAGCTGGACATTTATGGCTTCAGTGAGTGGAATGACATTCTGCCTTGCTTTTGTGTTAAGTAGGTGAATCTGCTTTCCAGGCTTAATGGGATATATTGTTTTGCGAGCATTTTCAGGCTTAAATTGACACTGGCCAGCCCAAAAATTCCCCCAAAATTGGCCTTTGGGCGTGTTCAAATAGGCAGCCAGTGCTTGTCGTTTCTCCCAGCAGCTCACTGTTCCCTACCTATTCATTATAAAACCATTTAGAACAAAGAACAAAAAAAATTACAGCACAAGAACAGGCCCTTCGCACCCCTCGCAACCCCCACCCCCACAAAGCCTGCACAGCCAGGCTGCCCATCATAACTAAAACCCCTTACCTTTCCGGGGACCGTATCCCTCTATTCCCATCCGATTCATATATTTGTCAAGACACCCTTTAAAAGTTACTATCTTGTCTGCTTCCACTACCTCCCCCGGCAGTGAGTTCCAGGCACCCCCCACCCTCAGTGTAAAAAACTTGCCTCATACATCCCCTTTAAGCCTTGCCCCTTGCACCTTAAACCTATGCCCCCTAGTAACTGACTCTTCCACCCTGGGAAAAAGCTTCTGACTATACACTCTATCATCATCTTGTAGACCTCTATCAGATCACCCCTCAACTTCTGTCATTCCAATGAGAACAACTCAAGTTTCTCCAACCTCTTCTCATAGCTAATGCCTTCCATTCCAGGCAACATCCTGGTAGATCTTTTCTGTACCCTCTCCAAAGCCACCACATCCTTCTGGTGTAACAAGGTATAGAGCTAGATGAACACAGCAGGCCAAGCAGCATCAGAGGAGCAGGAAAGCTGACGTTTCGGGCCTGAAGGGTCTAGGCCCGAAA
>JAHRHZ010000051.1:15913650-15963015 GCA_024137785.1 Ginglymostoma cirratum | reverse complement strand
AACTACCTTCCCCACTTGTGATGACACTTTCAGTGACCTGTGTATCTGTACACTCAGATCCCTCTGCCTATCAGTACTCTTAGGGGTTCTGCCATTTACTGTATATTTCCTATCTGGATTAGACCTTCCGAAATGCATTACCTCATATTTTTCCGGATTGAACTCCATCTGCCATCTGTCTGCCGAAGTCACCAACCGATCTATATCCTGCTGTATCCTCTGACGGTCCTCATCGCTATCCACAATTCCACCAACCTTTGTGTCATCAGCAAACTTACTAATCAGACCAGTTACATTCTCCTCCAAATCAATTATATATATTACAAATAGCATAGGTCCCAACACTGATCCCTGAGGAACGCCACTAGTCATAGCCCTCTATTCAGAAATGCACCCTTCCACTGCTACCCTCTGTCATCTATGACTGAGTCAGTTTTTTTTAATCCATCTTGCAAGCTCACTTCTGACCCTGTGCGACCTTACCTTCTGTATCAGTCTGCCATGAGGGACCATGTCAAAGGCCTTACTGAAGTCCATGTAGACAACATCCACTGTCCTACCTTCATCGATCATCTTTATCACTTCCTCAAAAAACTCAATCAAGTTAGTGAGACACGACCTCCCCTTCATAAAAGCATGTTGCCTCTCATTAATACACCCACTTATTTCCAAGTGGGAGTAAATCCTGTCTCGAAGAATCTTCTCCAATAATTTGCTTACCACTGACGTAAGGCTCACCGGCCTGTATTTAACTGGATTATCACTGCCACCTTTCTTAAACAAAGGAACAACATTGGCTATTCTCCAATTCTCTGGGACCTCCCCTGTAGCCAGTGACTATACAAAGATTTCTCTCAAGGGCCCAGCAATTTGCTCCCTTGCTTATCTCAGTATTCTGGGGTAGATCCCATCAGACCGTGGGAACTTGTCTACCTTAATGTTTTTCAAGACCCCTAATACATCCTCCCTTTTGATCTCAACATGACCCAAACTACCTACACACACTATTTACTCCTTTACTTCTAAGAAATATTTCTATCCACTGTCCTATGTTATCACCATTCCATGTTTCCTTCCCTTATCTGTGAATTGGCAATATGCAGCATTATGTATTGAATTCAATAAGTCCTTCATGTAACTGGTGAACATTTTCTGCTCATATTAAATCCTACTTTCTTCTAATACATTAATGGTGTTCTCTTCCTTTTTCTGCTGTTCAGACAGAATACTTATTTTTATCAGTCTTATAGAAATGTGTTATCGTGAGCAACTTCCAATTGGCTAATTCTCATTCTGATATTCAGCGTCTAGGGTTTAATCATTCTAGGTTATTTTTCAGGAACAGAAATGCGATTCTGCTGACTTGTGTTTTCAATTTCTCATATCCGAACTTTATCAGCATATATCTCAACGTTTTTTCTAATTTTTCTTGTAATATCCTAAGGCATTAACAGTCCCTTCCAGCATTGCAAAACATGCATTAACTTGTGATATTATAAATAGGACATTGTAAGATAAGGACTATAGGCATCCTTCTTCATTAGAGACAATTGGTTACATATCGCTTGAGAGTGACCACTCCACAAGTATTGGGTAAGGAGGAAAGCCTCCATGAATTTTCACAGCCAGTACAGAGTTAGCTTTATTCTGTGCTCCACACTCTAGACACCTAATCAACTGAACTGACCAAACCACCAGTTGTAATATCTATAGAACTAGTAACCTGTATCTGATTCTGACTTCATTCTCATCTAGTATTATTTCAACCTAGTAAAGCTGGTTGTGAAATTATTATAGCCACCATTTTGATAGAGGACAAAATGAAACTTAATTTTTCTTTAAATTCCTTCTTGGAAGATGAACATCATTAGCATGGTCAATATTTGTTTTCGTCTCTATCTCAAAGTGTAGCCAGCGATAATGAAAGTCAAGAAATTGTAATTGGTGAGCAGTGTAGATCATAGACAATAAAAATAACTGGCATTTATATAGCACATTTAACATCGTAAATAGTCTCAGGGTACTTCACAGAAATGCTGTCAAAAATTCTTGGCAATGAACCACAACCCTATGTTGAGATATTAGGATGACAAGCGGCTAGGTAATGAAAGGTTTTAAGAAATATCTTACATAGGGAATCAGAGCCAGGGTGACTTTGAAAAGAAGTTCCATAGCTTTGGGCCTAGAGTGGTGAAAGCATAGCCACTAAAAGTGGAGTTAAAGAAATTTGGAATTTTCAACAGGTCAAAATGCCCAGAGATTTTGGAAGGTTGTAGGGTACAGCAGATTATAAAGATAAAAATTCAAAATGGATACTAAGCCTTGTTTCTGAACACAAAGCAGGATCAGTCCAAAATGAACATGCATTAAATGAGATTTAAAATTTTAAAAATGTACAGTTTGAAAGAGAACAAGAAGCAGACTGATTCACAGAAAAGGCAATTTGATGTTGGATATATTAACACCTCTATAAAAGGAGTTGGATGAATATCTGCAGATTTCAAATTGAAACCCAACTTAGGGAGAAACAGAGACATAATAGTCCCCGTTACGAATGCTGTCAGGCAAGGGTCCTGTTATGATTCCAGATTGCTTAACCACAAATGTTTGTAGTCCCAGATAAAGAGGAATGGCCTGGATCCCTTTTTTACACAACTCTTCCCTTGGATGGTTGTAACAAGGTTAATTTGAAAATGATCCCTTCCCTTCTGGATGCCATTGTGCTAGACCAAATGTAGTTATATTTTAAATGGAATCAATTTAATCAGAATTTCCTGAGTTAAATAAAGAGTAAGGCTATTAGCTATGAATATATGAGAAATGATAATAAAATATAACCCATATGCTCACAGATTAGCAAACAGAGGAGAATCCAAAAAAGTAAAAATTAAAAAAAAAAGAGTCAGTAGATTGTGAAATGTTGTGGCTGTTAAGGTGGGTGATTCCAGGAGTG
This sequence comes from Ginglymostoma cirratum, assembly GCA_024137785.1. Lineage (NCBI taxonomy): Eukaryota > Metazoa > Chordata > Chondrichthyes > Orectolobiformes > Ginglymostomatidae > Ginglymostoma > Ginglymostoma cirratum. The sequence continues at coordinate 15,960,062 of JAHRHZ010000051.1, read as the reverse complement.
TTGATTTTGGCAGCAGAGTAGCTATTTGGAGATTCTTGTTTCTGCAGTTATCTGAAAGAAGTTAGTCCAATTTCCATCAAAAGTGGATTTGCTGACTTGACCGGTTTCCAGCAAACAGTGAGATATTATTTATTTTCAGGCGTGTTCAGCAGAAGTTCTTAGCTTTGCCCCTGCACAGTACACTTTAACACAGTGGAACCTGAGCCACAAGCAAGCGCAACTAACAAACCAGCTCTCCTGCATCAGAAGATCAAGGGTTGCAGTTTTTGTTTTAGCAATCTTTGTGTATCCCTGGAACGACAACACTGAAACCTACCTTTCTTCAGAACTACCTTGCTTCCAACATATCGCATCTGTAGTTTGGGACCCAACCCCAGGATATCACGGTTCAGTTTTTTAAATGGCATCACTCCCTTTCAAATGTTCCTATTTGAAGATCCTTTGATACTCTTCAGGTGCAATATTCCATAATTTCTTCTGAGGATTCAGTTTTTCACAGCCAGCCACTGAATTTACATTCTCAGCCATATTTTAGCTTTACCCCTACTGTAAAAGAAGAGACATGTTGTACTTAAAAAGTTCAATACGTCTGTAGGTAAGTTGGGGTTATGGTCAATTGTCATGACAACTCGGGCAATACATTTCATTTGGCTTCCCCATAAATTGCTTTGAGCTGTTAAACAACTACATTCCCATCAGCTAATTGTCATTCGGTCTACTAGTAATTTTTCAACATTTATAAATCATAGTGTTTCAGAGAGCACCATATACAAATTCACAATTCTATTAGTTCAAGATGCTTGACTCCAAAGCAATTGGGTTTAGACTTTTCCAGACTTATTTCACATGGTACGCTTATAGTTGGAAGAGAGATGAAGACTGTCTATCAGTTCAAAAGCTGATCCATGATCGGCTAGTTTCCAGTGATGGTGAAACTCCTTTCATTTCAAGTGAGTGTTAAGAACCACACAAACATGGCAGTGGTCTATATCTTGGTCACAACATAGAGATGAGCATTTTGGCTATCAACACATCACACCATCATAGCATAGATACTAAACATTATCTTGAAATTTTTCAGTCACAGTTTGTTTTTGTAACAAGGTTATTCCCTACTGTCAAGTCTATTGGGGAGGCAAAGAAAAGAAAAGCAACTAGGAGATGGCAAGAACTGCCGATGCTGGAGTCAGACTCATTACAATGTGGAGCTGGTGGAACACAGCAGGTCAAGCAGCACCAGAGGAGCGGGAAAGTCAACATTTCAGATTTACACCCTTCATCAGGACACCAATCCTGATGAAGGGTGTAAACCCGAAACATTGACTTTCCTGCTCCTCTGATGCTGCCTGCCCTGCTGTGTTCTTCCAGCTCCACACTGTATTGAAAAAAGAAAGTGTTCATTAAAGGATGATTCATATTACAAGCACCCATTTTAACAAAGATATAATTGCAATGTTATTTATGAATGCTGTTGATAACATGTCTTTTTTTGTCAAGAACTGTCTTGTTTGAGGAATGTTCTAGGTGTCCAGTTGATGTGAGGAGATTGAATTAGTAATAGGAAGCTCTTACTCCAGAAGACTTTAGTGATTGTACCTGTGTTTGGCTGTTTTTGTTGACAGTTTCATTGTACAATAACTCCACCATGTTATTTCCCTCAATACAGTCATTTGCACTTATCATTTGCAAAAAACATGTCTCCTCTAATGAAATGATGGCCATAAGAGCACAATTTGTGCAAATTGCTCCCTTAACTTCCTCCTCAAATTCAGCTAGTAGGTCCCAGACCCTCTTCATATAACATCCTGCAATGCAGAAGTTGTCTATATAACACTCAAACTCTTTCTTCACAATTTAGAAAATGCAAATGTATTTGTTTCTTAAGCATATTCTCATTTTACTTACCTTTTTTGTTTTCCTCCTGTGCAGCAGGCCTTCTATGTTTAGCTCTTGACAAGTAAGCTGTTAATTGTGGTATTAGTCATTCACTTCCAGGTATCTGGTGTAAGGTTGTCATCAAAGAATAATGGCATCCAGCGAGTAACTGTCTTAGTTGGTTGTACTCCTGATTCTAACTCATGATTTCAGGCTCAAGCCTGACCCTAAGGCTTGAGTGCAAAAAACTGTGCTGATATTCTGAGTGCAGTATTGTCGGCCTGCTTCAATGCTACAGCTGCTATCTTTCAGATGGGATGTTAAGTTGAGGGACTGTCATCTATCCTTGGTGGATACGAAAGATACTATGACACTAATTCGGAAAGAGAGAGAAGGGAGACGCTCTCTGTTGTTCAGGCCAATACTTATTTCTCAATCAATGTCACAAAAATATGGGTTATTCAGTCAGAATCATATTGATATTTATGGGAGTTTCCTTTGCACCAATTGGCTGCGACATTTCCTGCATTACAACAATGATTACACTTCAGAAAAAATACCTTTTTTTGGCTGTAAAGCTCTGCGAAATGTCTCATGGCTGTATAAAGTGCTATATAAAGGCACATCTTTTCTTTCACCATGAGGGATAAAACTGACAGCATCACAGGAGGGGTCATTAAAGCAGCAATTGATTGTAATGTACAGTAACTCACCATTACATGAGAGAAAAACAGTTCATTTATTCAGAACCTTATGACGGCCACATTTTACAGCCTCTTTTTCCAAAACATTCTCCAATGTACTGTGACCTCTGCTACAGCATGCATTATTTATATCTTTCTCATAGAGGAACCACATAAAATGTTCTCTCTGTAATCGGGTTTTCAGTATAATATTTAATATGCTTCTGAAGACTACCTCATTGAAAGGGCATAGATTAAAAATATCTGTGTCATAAGGCAATCTTTTAGGAGATTCTGTATAAATAGTGTTTTGGAAAGGAAGCTGGAGATTTATTGAAATATAGTGTTTTCGTGACTGCTGTGGCTTTCATTAAAGATGAATGACTAAAACAAATGAGGAAATTGGAGTTTTAAAAAAAAATAAAAAGGACTTATTAAAAGTTATGACATTAATTAATATAATTACTATTTGCATCCTATATTGCTTTCAATGTGGAGTTCAGCCATGCCAGTGCTTGCCTCAAAAAACATCAAAACAACAGGCCTCTGCTTGAGCACCTTGCTTCAGGGATCCACGATGACGCCAGGCTTACTCAATTAAGAACAAGCCTCACACAGTCAATGCACATCATCATGTTTAGGAATATAGCTTTATTGATGCAAATTAAAATTCTTGATTGTTTTGAGAATAATGTCCTTGACAAGATGTTGCAGATGATGGGTACAAAAATTCAACTCCTTTCATTAAAGTTTCCATTCTTTTCATGGAGTCCTCAACCTATTGTTGTAATATCTTTCCCAAAATTACTGGAAGAAAAATTTCAAATATACCAAAAAGATTTGGTAACTCTTACTCTGCAATTTCATTTCAATAGTGTCATCTTTCTCATGATCAATATGTTAAGAAATCAGGCATTCTCACTGTGTCTGCATGGCTTCCCTCTGGGTGTTCCAGATTCCCCACACAGTCCAAAGGTGTGCAGGTGAGGTGGATTGGCCATGCTAAATGAGGCATTACAGAGATGGTGTGGGTCTGGGCAGGATGCTCTGCACAGGGTCAGTACAGACTCGATGAGCCAAATGGCCTCTATCTACACTGTATGGATTCTATGATTCTAAATAAGGCTGTTGCGACATCAGTATCCCTCCAAGTACTTAACAGCTAACGACTTATACTCGCTGGTGAAATGTAGGAAGGGTGACAGCCATTTATGCAGAGCAAGGCACCACAAAGGCAAAGCACAGCGATAATAACCTGATCACTCATTTTCAGTGATGCTGCTTGAGGGATAAAAAGCGGCTAGGATATGTGTGTCCAGTGGTGTACTGCAGTGATTAGTGATGGGTCCCTTACAGTTTGTAATACATTTAAACAATGTAGATTGGAGAGTGTGATTGTGTGTGTATGTGGCAGCGCGTGGGGGTTGGCGATGTTAAGTAAGTTTGCAAAATGATACAAGAATTGGCAGGTATGTTGACAGCAAGGAAGGAGGTATTCAATTACAAGAAGATATAAACAGATTGGTCAGATGGGCAAATCAATGGCAGGTGAAATTTAACCTTGATAAATGTGAGGTGATGTAATTTGGAAGAAGTAACTAACAAAGGAGTACTCAATTAATGGCAGGACACTAGGTCAGAGGAACAGAGGGATCTTGGGCTGTTCGTCCACAAATCCCCAAAGGTGCCAGGACAGATTAATAGAGTAGTTAAGAAGACATTGTCTTTATCAGTTGAAGCATAGATTATAAGAGCAGGGGGGTCATGTTGGAATTGTACAGGACCTTGGTTAGGCCACAGCTGGAGTTCTGGTTTCAGCACTATAAGGAGAATGTGAATGCACTGGAGGAATGCAGAGGACATTCACCAGGATGTATTTTGGAGATGGATAACCTTGAGTTATTTTCTATGGAGCAGAGAAGGTTGAGGGGGAATGTGATAGAAGTGTACAAGATTATGAGGGACATGGGCAGGGTGAATTGAAAGCAACTGCTCCCCTTAGTCAATAATTAAAAACAAAGAGGCATCATTTAGAGGTTTAGAGGGAATTTGAGGAAAACTTTTTTTTTCACCATGAAAGTGGTAGGGGCCTGGAATGCACTGCTTGGGAAGGTCATTGAAATAGGTAACCTCACAACTGTGAGAAAACTGTATTTGGATGAGCACGTGAAATATCATAACATTCAAAGCAATGGGCTACGTGCTGGAAGATGGGACGGTTGTAGATTTAGTGTCGCTTTGGCAATACAAATTTGATTGACCAAATTGTATTGTATGATTCTGACTCTACAGAAAGATCTAGTACATCACTTGTGTTCACCTGAAACAGCACACAGAGCCTCAGTTTAAAGTCTCATCTGAAAGATATTATTTCTGATGGTGTGGCACTCCCTCAGTGTTGAACTTGTGAGTTAGCAAAGATTTTATATTTAACCTGCTGGAAGGCAATGCAAACACTTTAATTTTTGTTGCCATGATAAAAGTTAACTGTTATTTCCTCATTTGAATCCGCAGTATGATTTTGAAATGTTTTGCATTAAGTAACTGTCTGCTCCTTGCATCTGTTTTGACTAAATTTCATAAAGCTGCAAGAAATCGTAACTAAACAGATTGGCAATATTCGAAAGGAAAACAAAGCTGGACAGTAAAGTTCCAGGAAAAGTCAGAGTATTTAGGAAAGAATATGTTTAAGAAAGGACAACAATTAAAATCCAATGCAAAAAGGAGGCCAGGAATCACAGAATCTGCTCTTTTACCAATTATGTTTTTGATGATGCTTTTGATCACCAGCTTGTAATCTAAATAATTTAATGCTGGAAATAATGTTGTGTGCCCTGTGGGTACAGTGAGACAGTGGTTATGTTACAGGAATAATTTGGAAGCTGTGTTTAAATCCCAATGCAGCAACTGGAATTTTTAATGCAATTAGTTAAATTCATCTAAAATAAAAAGTGGGTATCAATAATAGTTTCAATGAAGCTATTAAATTCCCATCTGATTCACGTGATTTCCTTTAGGGATGGAAGTCTGCCATCTATACCTGGTCTAGCCTATATGAGACTTCAGTTCTGTAGCAATGTGACTGACCACGAAAATAATCTAGCAAACTTCTCAGTTGTTATGAAATCAGCAATAATAGACTACGATTGGTAAACCAAGTTGCTTGCCGCCATTTTCTCAAGAATGACAAATACCTTATCAGCAACTTCTGAATAAATACATGCATATGTAAATTTTTTAAAAAATCATGGAGACATCAAATTTTGGGAGAGAACAAAAGTAAGTTTACCTACAAGTCAGGAGAGAAGAAGGTGAGGTGACGAGCTGTGGCAGACAGTCAGTAACAGATCTGAATTCATTGGAGCTGATAGGAATTGGATTTTCCAAATGACACAGAAAGGAAATAAGTGTTTGGTGAGTCTCTAAGTGGTTATAATGTTTCCAATTTTAAATTTTTAATATAGTGTACAATTGCTTGTAAAGTACATAAAATACATAAATGGCTACAAAAGCAAATGAATGATAGATAGATAAATAAATAAAATTCATTGAGAATGGCAGGAGATGTATCAAGGCAGCAACATATGGGTGTTCCTAGATACCAGTTGATCCAGGGCAAATACATCTGCAGTAAACATTTGAAGTTTGAGTAGCTTTGGCTTAAAAGTTTCTGAGCTGGAGACTGAATTACAAGCACTGTGACAGATCAGGGAAGGGAAAAGTTGCGTGGAATTTTTTGTACCAAGAGGCAGTCACACCACTTTCCTGGTTTGGTCAGTGTTCAGAGACAAGAGGTTGAAGGAGGTAAGGGGACCCAGAGGGAGGAATGTGGAGTGTCAATGTCTGCAATCATCAAAAAAGTTTGAGGCATTCTTGGCCTGTTTGTATGAGAACAGAATTGCAGGATGGATATACAAACTGACCATGGCACCACAGCACAGGAAGCCATTCAAGATGGGGAAGCAAGTAGGTATGCATTGGTGGTAGTAATAACATAGTGAGGGGCAATTACACCATTCTCTGCAGCAAAGAGTAAGAGTCCAGGTGACTGTGTTGTCCTGAACCCTGGCACCAGGCAGGTACCTAGTGAGGGCTGGAAAGGAACTTGCAATGACAGGGGAACAATCTAGTCATCATGGTCCATGTAGGCATCTGTGACAAATGTGGAACTAGGAAAGAGATTCTGCATTAAGAGCAAGAAGAGCTAGGTACTGCTTAAAAGCAGAATCGCAAAAGGTTATGATTTCTTGATTATTGCCTGAACTGTGTGCAAATTGACAAAGGGTACATAAAATTACCAAAATGAATACCTGGTGCAAAGACTGATATGGGAGAAGTGGGTTCCAGTTCATGGGCTATTGTCATCAGTGCAGTAATGGGAAAAGTGGAGGCTGAACCATGGGGGCTATTGACATCTGAACCATATTGGGGACAGCATTCTTGTGAACCACATAAATGGGGAAGTAGAAGTTTGAACTAAATAATGGTGGCAAGGGATCAAATGTGGACAGATACAGTGTAGCAACATGTAAAGACATGGTAACAGAAAAAAGCATGAAAGGAAATGAAGGCTAATGGTAACAAGGGACAGAACAAAAACATCCTTGGAATGCACCAACAATCAAGACTAGCTACTCCAAATATAACAAAATATAAAACTAAAGTCTCTGTCGTCAAGATAAATAGCATTGTTTTGCACAGGGAAATTGTACCTCATTAACTTGATCAAGTTTTTGAGGAGGTGATGAAGATGATTGATGAGGGAAAAATGGTTGATGTTGTTTACATGGACTTCAGTAAAGCCTTTGACAATGTCCCTCATGACAGATTGGTACAAAAGGTGAAGTCATATGGTATCAGAGGTGAGCTGGCAAGATGGAAAGAGAACTGGCTTAATCATAGGAGACAGAGATTAGCGGTGGAAGGATGTTTTTCAGAATGGAGGGCTGTGACTAGTGGTGTTCCACAGGGATCAGTGCTGGGATCTCTGGTGTTCGTGATCTATATAAATGATTTGGAGAAAAATGTAGCTGGTCTAATTAGTAAGCTTGCGGACCATACAAAGACTGGTGGAGATATGGATAGGGAGGACGATTGTCAGAGGATACAGATTTGTTGGAGGTATGGGCAGAAAATTGACAGATGGAGTTTAATCTGGACAAATGCAAGGTGATGCATTTTGGAATGTCAAGTGCAGGTGGAAATTATACGGTGAATGGCAAAACCCTGAGGAGTATTGACATGCAGAGGGATCTGGGTGTGCATCTCCACAGATGTGGCAGCGCAGGTAGATAAGACAATAAAAAAGGCCTATGGCATGCTTGCCTTCATTGGAAGGGGCATTGAGTATAAGGATAGACAAATTATGCTTCAGTTTTATAGAACTTTAGTTAGGTCACTCTTGGGATATTACATACAGTTCTGGTCACCACACTACCAGAAGGATGTGGATGCTTTGGACAGGATACAGAAAAAGCTTACCAGGATGTTGCCTGGTATGCTGGATTTTAGCTATGAAGAAAGGTTGGATAGGCTGTATTTGTTTTCACTGGAATGCAGGAGATTAAGGGGCAACCTAATAAAAGTTTAAAAGGTTGTGAATGGCATGGATAGAGTGGAAAGTTTGAGGCTTTTTCCCCAGGGTGAAGGGTTCACTTACTAGGGTACATAGGATCAAGATGCGAGGGAGAAGTTTAAAAAAAAATGTACGAGGCAAGTTTTTCTCATGAAGGGTGGTGAGTGCCTAGAACGCGTTGCCAGAGGAGATGATGGAAATTTGCCATCATTCAACATTCAAGAAGCACCTGGATGTATACATGAATAGGAAGGGAATAGAGGGATACAGATCCTGTAAGTGTAAACTGTTTAGTATGGAAGGGCAAAATGTGGTGGCGCAGGCTTGGAGGGCCGAAGGGCCTGTTCCTGTGGTGTATTGTTAGTTGTTCTTTCTTTCTGCTTACGTGTAGAATTCATAAAGTAAACAAATTGACTGTACACATTAAAATAGATAAATATGATCTGAAAGCCATTACACTTGACTTAAGGATGATAATGTTTGGATCTGGAATTTTAAAGGTACATGACATTAAAATAAAAAGCAAACTAGGTAAGAGAACAACACTATTAATCAAAGATGGCATTTATACAATAGTTGGAGGCAACTTAATTCAGAAGTCAGGATGTGAAACCTGTTTAGTTGAAAATAAAGAATAGTAGAGTGGAGATGTCACTAGTGAGAGTGTGGTCTGTCGACCATCTAAAAGTAAACACAATGTAGCACAAAGTACACAATGAGAAGTATTACGTGCTTGTAATAAAGGGACAGCAATAATCCTGGTCAACTTTAAGCTACACTTAACCTAGAAAAATCATATTGGTAATAATAGCCTAACAAAGATTTCCTAGAATGCTTTCACAACAGTTTCTTAGAACAGCACGTTTTGGAACTGACCTAAGAGCCGGTTTTATGGGACTTGTTCTGAAGTAATGTGACAGGATTAATGAATGAGCGCAGGATTAAGTCACCCCTAGATAGTAGCAACCACAATATGATTGAATTTTGTATTCAGTTTGAAAGTGAAAACATTGAGCCTAAGACTAAAGTCTTAATCCTAAGTAAGGACAACAATGGGGCATGAAAAATAAGCTAGCTGAAGTAAATAGACATACTAGGCTAGGGGATAGATCAATGGAGATGCAGCAACAAACATTAAGGGGATTTTGCAGAATACTCAAAAAGTATATTCTTGTTATAAAGAAAAACATAAAAGGGAGGATTCATGTTTCATGGATTATTGATGTAGTTAGGGGATGTATTAAACTCAAGGCAAAGAAATATACTTGTGCAAAGATGAGTGGCTGGTCAGATAAAAGGTCAGAATAAAGAATGGCAATGAAGAACCAAAATGTTAATCAGGAAGGAGGAATCAAAATATGAGATGAAGCTAACTAGAGATGTGAAAACAGATGGCAAGAATTTCTACAAGTTTAGTAAAGTGGAAAAGTTAAAGTAACTTGAGTGGTGATCCTTTGGAGAGAGAAAGAATTGAGGATTAATGGTAGATAATGTGGAAATGGTGGATGACTTGAATAAATATATTGTTCCGCCTTCACTTAAGGGGCAGCATGGTGGCTCAGTGGTTAGCACTGCAGCCTCACAGCACCAGGGACCCAGGTTCAATTCCAGCCTTGGGTAACTGCCTGTGTGGAGTTTCACCTTCTCCCCATGTCTGTGTGGGTTTCCTCCAGGTGCTCTGGTTTCCTCCCACAGTCCAAAGATGTGCAGGCTAATCGGATTAGCCATGCTAAATTGCCTGTAGTGTCCATGGGTGTGTGGGTTATAGGGGATGAGTCTGGGTGGGATGCTCTAACAGTCAGTGTGGACTTGTTGGGCCAAAGGGCCTGTTTCCACACTGTAGGGATTCTATGATTCACTATACAGGATACAAAACAGTTCTTAATAACTGTAAATCAGGAGGTGGAAGGGAGAGAGGAACATGACAAACTACAATCACAAGTGAAGTAGTACATGAGGGGTATGGATAAGGTAAATAGACAAGGTCTTTTCCCTAGGGTGTGGGAATCCAAAACTAGAGGGGATAAGTTTAAGGTGAGAGAGGAAGATATAAAAGGGATGTAAGGGGCAACTTTTTCACACGCAGGGTGGTGCATGTATGGAATGAGCTGCTAGAGGATGTGGTGGAGGCTGGTACAATTACAACATTTAAAAGGCATCTGGATGGGTATATGAATGGGAAGAGTTTAAGGGATATGGGCCAAATGCTGGCAAATGGGAGTCAATTTATTTAGGATATCTGGTCAGCATGGACAAGTTGGACCGAAGGGTCTGTTTCCATGCTGTTTATCTTTATGACTCTGATTGTATAAACTGAGGGAGCTGACAAGTGGGCTGAGAGTTCGCCAGCTCCAGATGGATTTCATCCTAGGGAATGAAAAAATGTTGATAGTGAGGCAGTCGATGTGCTGGTGTTAATTTTCCAAAATTCCTTAGACTCAGGAAAGGTTCTGTCAAGCTAGAAAGCAGCAAATACAACTTTGCTATTCACGAAGGGAGGGAGACAGAAAACATGAAACTGTAGGTCAGTTAGCTTGATCAATGTTATGGAGAAAGTGTGAGAATCAATCATTAAAGAGGTTATAACTGTATACTTAGAAAAACTCAAGCTAATCTGGAAGAATCAGCACAATTTCATCAAAGGGCAATCATGTTTAACCATTTTATTGGAGTTATTTGAAGGTGTTATACACACTGGAGATAAATGGGAGCCTGTACATGTACTGAACTTGGATGTCCAGACGGCATTTGACAAGAAACTATACCAAAGGTTATTGTAGAAAATGAAAGCTCATGGTGCAGGAAGTTACATTAGCATGGATAGAAGATTAGCTGGCAGAAAACAGAAGGTACATAAATGGATCTTTGTCTGATTGGCACGATGTGATCTGTGATGTCCAACAAGGATCTGTGCTAAAACGTTAATTTTTATAATTTATACCAAAGAATCAGATGAGCGGAACAAAGACATGGCTTTAAATTTTCAAATAACATCAAGATAGCCAGCAAAGTATATTATGAGGATGACATAAAGAAGGATATAGGTGAATATAGAAGGGTTCAGTGAGTTGGCAAAGTCTAGCAGATGGAATACAAATGGGAATGTAAAGTTGTTTACTTTGGGTGTAAGAATAAAACAGCAGAATTTAATTAAAAGGAGTGCACATGCAGGATTAAGGCACGGAGGTATCTAAGTTATCCACTGCATGAGTCACAAACAGATACTATGCAGATACCTGGAATGAATGAGTTGTCTTGATGATAGGTTCAACAGGCTGGGCTTGTTTCTAATAGGAGTTTAGATGAGTGAAGGGAGACTGAAGTGTATAAGATCCTGATTGGTTTTGAGAAGATGGAGATGTAGAGGATTCTTTCTCTTGTGGATCAATCTAGAACTAGGAGATACGATTTTAAAATTAGGGTTGCTCTTTCAGGACAGAGATAAATTTTTTTTTAATTCAAAGATTTATGCGATTTTTGGAACTTTCTGACTCAGAGGCAGTAGATACAGGGTCATTGAGTAAGTTAAGGAAAGGATGGATTAATTCACATTAGGCAGGGGAATTGCAGGTTAATGGGAATGTAGAAAACAAAACACAAAAAAAATCAGCCTCAATATTATTGAATTGTGGAGTAAGTGGCAGTGACCAAATGGCTCACATCTGGCCCTATTTTGTATATTTGTGTGACATAGCACCTGTGTTGAAATACCTTTAATAATGGAAAATCCTGCTGAGATTTTACAGTCTTGTAATTGTTACATCAGAAATTTCAGATCATTAAAGACTGCAGCAATGATATACCTCACGTTCTCATTTGGCAAGTGTCTCATTTGATGTATATACTTGAAAATCTGAAACTTGAGTTAAGTAATGCACTCACTTCACTAATCTGCTTTTGCCACAGATTGTTGATTGCACGGCTTTAAGTCTTGAATATTTATGATAGCTGAAATAGAATGAAAGATAGAACTGAGTGTTGTGAAGATTTGGCTGAACAAAATTCAAGAATAGAATAGAATCGAATCGAATCCCTACAGTGTGGAAACAGGCCCTTCGGCCCAACAAGTCCACACTGACACTCAAGAGCATCCCACCCAGACCCATCCCCCTAATCTACACATCCCTGAACACTATGGGCAATTTGGCATGGCCAATCCACCTAACTTACACAGTTTTGGATTGTGGGACGAAACTGGAGCTCCTGGAGGAAACCCACACAGACACAGGGAGAACATGCAAACCCCACACAGGCAGTCGCCTGATTATGGGATTGAACCTGGGTCTCTGGTGCCGTGAGGCAGCAGTGCTAACCACGGAGCCACTGTGCCACCAAGTGGGGGAAGTGCTGTGGGATCAGCCCTGCCAACCCCATCGCAGCCCGAATCCTGCTCATTATGACAACTACAAAGACAAGGATGAGAAAGCAACTCCTCTCGTTGCAACCACAGGGGAATAAAGAAAAAGTTGAGAAGATAACATCTCAGAGGCAGGATAAGCAAGTATGGGACTGCATTGTGAATATATGGAAAGTTGTTAACTCAGATATGAGTTGCAGGGGCTGAGGGAGAATGTCTGCAGCCTGTGGACAAATAGGTGTCAGAAAACATGGTCTTGGTGACTGGGTCCCAGAGTTTAGCTCTGATGACAGCAATGGGTCACAGCAGTCATCAGCAGCTTGAGTCTCATAGGAGTAGCTGGTAGTTTCTTTGAGGTGTGGAACTAGTTGTTACCTGGTATAAAGCATCCAGGGGTGAGAGAGTGAGGAATGAGAGAAGTTAATGATTGAAGCAAAGAAACAACAATTTAACTCTGCTGACAGGAAAAGCAGAAGATGGACTATCTTACTAAATTGCCAAAGTTAAGAAACCAGTTCAAATAAATACTGTGGAGCTGTTTTAAGACCCCCTAAAGAATTAAACTAAGCTGCTAATTTGCTTTGATTCTTTTTCATTTTTACAACTTGATAACTTGTGTGATGTACATTCTTTTGTGTGTAAATATGTTAAACTCATTGGATTAGACATTCTAACAAAATGTGAGAAACCAATTGGAACATTTCAGCTTTAAATAAAATGATCAGTCCAATTTTCTGGACTTCCATAAACAATGGAAGTTTTCTGAAAATTTTTAAAATTACTTCCTTGATTTTCTAATGCTACTTAAAAAGTTGTAAAAATATGTATTGTATTCTACAACAAATACTATGAATTTACTGCAATTTTTTTTATTTGAAGAACATCTTGTGTAGGATTACTGTTAAAGCTGATATAACCTTAATGGTTGACCACCAATACACAGATGGAGACTATTTGGCCCATTGTGTCAATGCTAGCTCTTTGCTAGAAAAATCCATCACAAATCTCACTACCCTTTTTCATTCCTGTAGTTATATAACTTCTCATATTTCATATAGTTAATTATGAATCCCTAAATAGATGTAATAATCTCTGCATCGACTACTCCCAATTGCTAATCCTCTGTAATGTAACAATTGGTCATGAAATGATTCCAGCATTTTCACCTCTGCTTCTCCAATGCCGAGTTTCATGGAATCATAGAATAATATAGCTCTGGAGACTACTTGGCCCATCAGGTCTGAACTGGATCTTTAAAAGAGGAATCTAGTTAATTCACTTATTGGCTCTTTCCTCATATTTCTACAATTTTGTTTTTCTCTTTCAAACATTTATCCAATTCAATATTGAGAGCTTTGACCGATTCTGTACCAGGCAGAGCATTCCAAATCCTAACCCATCCTTGTGTAAAAATGTTTGTTCTCAAATTACCTCTTCTTCTTTTGCCAATCGCGATTAATTTTTTGTGCCCTCTGGTTATCCTTTGTCCAGCAACAGAAAACAATTTCTGTTAATTTACTCAATCTAAAGGCTTTATGACTTTGAACTCCTCTGTCAAATGTCCTATTAGTCTTCCCTGCACAAAGGAAAATGTTCTTTTTAGTAATTTGAATTGGCATTGCTCTAAACTATTTACATAATTTAACCATGCTATTTTCCAGTCTGTTTCTGTGCTTTTTCCTATCTTAGACATTACCCAAAAACTCTAGAGCAAGTTTTCCTGCTCCTATGATGCTGCTTGACCTGCTGTGTTCATCCAGCCCCATGCTTGTTATCTCTAGAGCAAGTGTGCTGCTTCTCCACCAAACTACAATGTTCTTCGTTGGTCTCAGAAATACCATAATTCACTGTCCCTATTCAACTGTTCTCTCAAGTGGACACATATGAGCATATGGTATTATTTTGAAGGAAAGCAGGGAAGCTCCCCCTCTCTGTCCTGATCAGATTTTCTCCTTCTACCTACATAGAAAGCGATTATCTGGTCATTGTCACATTGCTGTTTGTGAGAGCTTGCAGTGTGAAAATTAGCTGGCATATTTTTCTTATGTTACAAGAGTGGTCATACGTTGAAAATATTCCATCAATTTGGGACATCCAGAAGTTGTATTCTTCCTCTATCTTTTAAGGGTTCGTGGACTTTGCTAGCAAACCTAGCTTCAGTTGCTTAACCCTAATTGTCTTGAACTGAGTGACTGAGAGGCTATTCCAGAGGATAGTTAGGAGTCAGTTTCATTGCTGTTGTTTGGAGTCATGTGTAGGTCAGATCAGGTAAGGACAGCAGATCTCCTTCCCTAAGGTACATTCATGACATTTTACAAGTATTTAACAAAAATCGATGGATGATATAGTCACTGTTAGTTTTCAATTGAAGAATTATTAGTTCATTTGAAGTTCTATTGGCTGCCATGGCGAGATTTGAACCAGTATCTTCAAAACATTAGCCTGGGCCTCCGGAGCACTAATCCAGCAACATTACAACTGCGTCACTGTCTCTGTGGAAGTGTTATAGAAATTCTAAGCATTTTTTTAACATGACAGAGGGGAAAACTTGCATGGAGCAGTTGAAGTCACTAAGGTGGTACAAAGTTAGCACTGGATGGCTTCTAAATGTAACTGTTAGAAATTTTCAGCACGAACGTATAGACAGTGTCAGAATAACCACAGAGGTGAAAGACTGGGTGCTTCATGCTACTTTTACAGTACTTTTTGAAGAATTTAACCAGTATTATCTTCAAATAAATATTTTTAAAAGACTTTTGCTTAACTTCATTAGTGGTAAATTTGAGGCAACTGCTGAGTTACAGAGTGATTTACTTCAGCTATAGACAGTCATCTACCCTGCATCATTCCCTCGCAGGATAATAACATCCCACTGGGGGGATCCAAACCATTACGGTAGGCTAAATCTTTCGAACAACACTTAACTCTGTTTTTTTCCAACAAGAGAATGAAGTTAAATATATCCTAACTTTTCACAAGAATATCCTTGGCAGAGGTGGGACTACAGCAAACTTTAGCGCAGTACACATTGAGCCGTGAAACAACACATCAAATGACTTTCATTGGTTGTGAAACCCATTTGAATATTTGAACATTGTGAAAGTATAAATAATGTAATACTTACAGTTTCAAAGAATAGATAAAAATGCACTTTTTCCCCTTTGGTGAATCCTAAGTTGCCGAGACCCATTAAAATAAACTCCCAGCTACAAGTAGTGATGATTACCTGCAGTTAGAGTGTACATCTTCAATCAGGTTCCCATTTACAATGATCTCAAAAAGTGAGTACATCAATGTGTTAAAACAACAACAGGATTCAATTATTTGAAAGAGAACATCCAATTAAAAAAAATCAGGTCCACCCAAATGCCTTTTGATAAATAGGTATTATAGTAAGTCTTACAATTCCCTGACAAACATATGTATTGAACATTGCTTTGCTTTTTACTTAGGGTGCCAATTTGTATTCCAAGTCATTATTGGTTGCATTTCAACAAGATGTTGTCAATTACTGTTATTCAGCAACTCGATGTCAGGTTGGCTTCCAAAACAATATGGAACTTGTTAACTATGTAGAATTTTTAACAGAAAGTGGCAATGCTTCATGCGATAATTAGTAATTTTAATATTCACTGTTAAAACCTCTTATTACAGCAACAAAAAAACCATACAACAAGTCAAAATGCAGAGTTCACTGGTTATATGAGCAAAATGTTAAGTCTATAAATGCACCTGTGGGATATGATTTATATTTCACGTGTGAGCTGACCTGACAACTTAGGTATGATGAAGTCGCGAGTGAGTTATGGACAATGCTACAAGTGGGACATAAATCATTTCCTTTGGGTCTTTGTAATGTACTCTGCTTATAGCATATGTTAAAAATTAATCAATAACCAGGTAAGAGCATGTCATTACGGTAACAGCTAGAAGACAGATTAGCAGAACTATGTTAATGTCCCAGTCTCCCATCTGGTTGGAATAAATTCTTATCTTCGGCAATGTCTCAACAAGAGACAAGTGTGAGTGAAGGATTGCGTGTGCACAAAGGACACAGCATGAGAGAGAGTGGAATGTATGTGCATCAGTGTGTGAGAGTGACAGAACGTATGAGAATGAGAGAGGGAGTGGACGGATATGGGTGCGAATGGGAGAGTGGGTGTGCGAGTGACTGCGGACGTTTGAGTGAGAGTGGGTAAGAGACAGAGATTTGGTGTGGGTGATAGAACAGCTGAGAATGACAGTGCCTCTGTGTTAGTGAGAGGGAGAGAGGGAGAGACTGTGGGAAAGAGAGAGAGAGAGATTGTGTGGGAAAGAGGGAGAGGGAGAGAGTATGTGGGAAAGAGAGAGAGAGAGAGACTGTGTGGGAAAGTGAGAGAGAGAGAGAGAAAGAGAGCGGTTGTGTGCCTGTGAGAAAGAGGGAGAGGGGTTGAGAAAGGTGTGTGTGAGAGAGAGGCTGTGTGTGTGGGAGAGAGGAGAGAGGAGTTTGGGGAGGAATACTAAATATGTATGTGAGAGAGAGTGTGACCATGGTTGTGTGAATATGTGACTGTGGGTGAGATAGAGTGGGTGTGTGAGAGAGAATGGATGCATAACTGTGCAAGAAAGATAGCGGGTGCAAGTTTGAGTGAGAGAGTGGGTGGGTGGGTATGTGCAAGCAAGAGCGTGGTTATTTGTGAGTGGGATTATATGTGGGACTTTGTGTGTATGTTTACCAAAGAATGTGTGTGTGGCACTGTGTGTGTGAGATGCCACAAATTCAAGTAAATGTGTTCTTAGTTTCTTCATTCATAATAGGCTTCAGTTTTAGGAGTTCATTGTTTAACAAAATGTAAAAATGTTATAAATGATTATTGTAACTGTTGGCCCATCAAGCGATGAAGTGTGGATCCAGGTCAAAGTGAAAGATCCATCCAAAAGCTAAGTTCCCACTGTATAAACTGAATTAGCGAAATGTAGCCCTGGTAACAGCAGAGGGATTATCACAGCATAGGCATCTCAACATATTGATATAGATAGCCATCTCGTACACACACCAGAAATTCCTCTTCTACAACTTGTTAACTATTTGATTTGTCCAATCGATATGTATAGATTAAAGTTGCTAATAATTACAGAATCATCTTTGCTTGCCAATTTAAGCAATGATGTACTGATATGACAGAAAGGAAACTAAAAGTGGGATTAAATGGGTCTTTTTCCAAGTGGCAGCCAGTGACCACCGGGGTACCACAATGATCAATGCTTAGACCCCTGCTATTCACAATATATATGAATGATTTTGATGTGAGAACTACATGTAATATCTCCAAGTTTAGAGACAACAAAGCTGTGTGGGAGGTTGTCCTGTGTGAAAGATGCAGAGATGCGTCAGTGTGATTTGGACAAGTTGAGCAAGTGGGCAAATGCATGGCAGATGAAGTATAATGTGGATAATTGTGAGGTTATGAACTTTAATAACCAAAAAAACACAGGCAGATTATATGATTGGTGGTAGACTGGGAAAGAGAGAAAATGTAATCAGACCTGGGTGTACTCGTACTCCATCAGTCGCTGGACATAAACCTGCAGGTGCTGCAGGCGGTGAAGGTGTCAAAAGATACATTGTTCTTCATACTGAGAGGATTCAAGTACAGGAGCCATGGTTACAACCATACAGAGTCAGGGTGAGACCATATTTGCAAAATTGTGTGCAGTTTTGGTCTCCTTGGCTGAGGAAGAATGGTCTGGCTATCAATGGAATGCAGTGAAGATTAACCAGACTGTTTCCTTGGATAGCAGGACTGACACATAAAGAGAGATTGGATCAGATGGGATTATATTGACTTGAGTTTACAAGGATGAGAGCAGATCTCACAAAAACATACAAGATTCTAATAGGACAAGACAGGGAAAACGCAGGAAGGATATTCTCGAAGAGTGGGAAGTACAGAACCAGGAGTCACAGTCTAAGGACACAGGGTAGGCCATCTAGGACTGAGATGAGGAGAATCTTTTCACTCAGAGGGTGGGGAGACTATAGAATCCTCTGCCACAGAAAGCGGTTGATTATAAAACGTTGAATGTTTGCTAGAGGATATAAAGGGATCAAAGGGTAGAGAGAGAAAACAGGAGTAGGATGCTTGGTTGGATGATCAGCCATAAACATATTGAATGGCAGTGTGTGCTTGAAGGACTGAATGGCCTACTCCTGTTCCCATTTTCTATGTTACTATCTCTCAATCAGGGAGTATTTCATGCTGCAGTATGTGCATGCTGAAATCAAATGGGGTTGGGATTTGAGTTGTCCACAAAACCTTTGCAGTTGAACAATAATTTGACACAGATGAAGAATGAGCATTGGGCAAAGACTGGTCAGTCATGTGGTAACAAAGGGATTTTATTCCCACATGGATTTAATAATGGCACAATCTAAATCTAAATCTAAACGTGGTGATCGGCAACTCACAGGGGAAAAAAAATGGTTTGGATATATAAGAGAAGGTGTCTCTACAGAAAGGGGACATCTGGATTTTTTTTGGATTACAGTAAACTTTTTATTAACTGGCACCTATGGGACCAGGAGTGTGCTGGTGGATTAAATATTTCAGATAATTAAGAGGTCCACATAAACAGTGCGAAAACATGCACTAAGTAACACAAAAACACAATGTAGAAGGTGGACACATCACTGTTATACTTTATTTACAGCATAAATCACTTAATAGTAATGTAACTTTATGTAATAGTAATGTAACTGCCTTAAATAAAACTTACTGTCAGAGAGCCTTCTCACTCACACTCTCAACTGACAACTCGAACATTGTGGCAGATCGCGATATTTGAGGAGAAGTTGACTCGAAATTGAATCATTTGTTGATATTTCATGTGGCCGTTTGATTGAACAAAAAGTATATTTACATTGAGGTAAATAACTTGAAAAATTGGACACAATAATACAGTGAACTTCACAATATCTGAGGTATATAATTTTTGACGGTTTATCGAGAGTGCAGATTCATAAGGAGCTGGTTGAAACAAAATTTACTGAACTTTTGAAATACAACAAATGGATGGGACGACTGCTGTGCAAAGTTAACTACAACCTCCAAAAGATAGCAAACCATTTTGGAAATGAGGATTTGTTTGAAGTTGACTGCATTTTCTCCCTCAGTTGTTGAGATCCAGAACAAAGAAGGACATTTTTATTTCCTCTATTTTACTTTCAAAGATGGAGGATTTGAAAGATAGACCCACTCATCAGGCAAGGCACAGAGATTTCTCTGGTGTGGTGTATCCTTAGGACTCCACATTTGGTTCATGTGGTTCTGGAGGAGCCACAGAGTGAAGTTACATCATTTTTGATTGCAATTTGTACAGATGTTTTAGACAATGACATTGCATTTCTTATTCACAGTATGAATGTCCCAAACCTATATCACATAGAACCAAAAACTAGTCCAGTATGTTGACAGGATACTTTATGGGTTGCCTATTTCTGACTGAGTTCCCTGGCAGAGTGCTGATAATGCACAGCCTGAGCAACTAAAGAGGTACCAGGATCTCAGCAGTATGGTGGTAAAATCCAGCTGTTGCAATGTACTTATCATTGCACAAGAGAACGATTATGAGGAGTAGTAGGGTAGCAGCCATGCTGCCAATAAGCACGAACATTACTGACAAAATAAAAGCTTGCTGCTTTTAAACACTATGTCTGCATTATGTTTGATGCCAATGCTTGGATGTCATTTTTTAAGGAATATGAAAGTGAGGAGCAGATGGTTTAGGCATGATTGCTTGTTAGTTTTAGTAGCCGCAGTCATAGCTGACAATTATAATGCATCCTCTCCTTTGGCTGTGACTTTGGTGAGAGGGCATGGGTTGCACGTCTTGACTTTCTGCCGATCAAATCTGACCTGCAAGATATTGCTTTAACTTCCCAATAATATGATTGATAATGATACATGTTGTCCCTTACCTTCCTCTTGTGCTTGGGTATAGGGCGTATTTAATTTCTGAGTTGCAATTCTTTGACACTTCATCCTCCTTCAAATAAAGAAGGAGAAAATAAGCCTGAAATGGAAGCATCCTGAAAGCTTCCAACATAGAAGACATTAACCAATTGCTGCTTTCTTACTATATCTACATGGGGAAAAAAAAATTAATCACAGGTTTGTATAGAGATTTGCAACCATCAATATTTGTGTCAATCTCTTCAAGCCAGCAATTCAACAGCATCTTTGTAGTAGGGGTAAAAGCAAGGACATAATTAGTTGGGAATCTTGAAATGCATCTCTCATTGTGCATTTCATTGTTTGCTAAATAGCTAATCCATTTCGACAAACTTATGCGATGACCAATCTGAAAAATAAGTTTGTAATTCCAACTCCTCAATGGTTGGATTGGATTATTTCTCAACATCCACTCTTGCAAGACATGTGTCTACTTAGAAAACTGCTGCAGTTTTAATTGCTGCTCTTGATGGGTTCAAACTGCACAAGGTCAGGAAAATCCAGTATTTGCTGCAGCAGAGTACACAATTTCTGCACAGCAGCATGTTATCAGTCTGATTAGGAATTCCTCAGGAGAATAACTCTGCCCAAAATAGGGGGAGAACGTTGAATGCAGCGTGAACAAATTCACTGACAGGAAATCCATGTTGTATTACTTATACAATGTGGACTCACAACATTAATAAACTGTTGTATAATATATAGTTCTGAAGAGGTTATTATTCATGTTTCACTGGTTCCACCTACATTGTGTGTCATATCAGTAGAATGGGTAGAGCCAAGGGGTTCAATTCTGTCTCTCAGAGGGAATAGCTATAAGGATTTTAAACAACCTGTTCGGAGATGTTACTATACATCTCTGGAGCAGTTAGGACTTGAATCCAGACCTCCTGACTCAGGGTTAGAGACACTACCACTGTGCCAAAGAGTCCTGAAGAACGAGTGTATCTATGTCAGCTCCCTAAGCTTTAGTAATTATACTTGAGCAGTATTTGCACTTGTTACCATCAGGCAATAAACCTACTCACAATGTAAGGATAGCGCTGTTGCTGTTGATACTTCATGATGGTGTACCTTCTCCTGCTAATTACTAGATAGGCCCAAGACAAAGAAGGATTGATAGCAGTAACTACCTCAAACAGCCTTTGATGAATACCAGATACTGGTAAAGATGGAAAGTACCACAAAGTGCTTGGAGTGGTCGTAAGGGAAAATATCTCAGGTCCATTGTGTGAAACATAGCCACAATTGTCACACTGGGCATAAGCTCTTGAAAAAGTTTCCAAAGAATCACTCAAATAATTAGAATGGATTTTACTTCTCTGGGACCTGAAATGTTTCGTCAAATAATGCCATTACACGGAATATAAATCCTATCGCCCTTCCATATCTGTGTGGGTAAATAAAATAAGAGATTTGTTTCTTTACAAATACATAAGCCACTTCTACCGTTGCGGCTGAACAGCAGCATGTGCTTTATGCAGTCATATCAAATTTCTTTCTCATTTATTTGAAATGGTTTAATGCCTGCTTTAAAAAAGAGGAAAAAGAAATTTGAAATTAATGCGTTTTAAGCAATAACATCGCTCACATTAATTTCTAGGCTTAAATCTTTTACAGGTTTGATAGGAGACATTGTGCTTTTAAGTGATGAGATACAATGAGTTCCTTTTGTAGTAGAGAAAAGCCTGAAGTAATGATGGTGTACAATGGAGGAAAAATTGCAATAGAATTGGAGCTGATGTACTGGCATGTACTTAAAGTTACACGATCGTGGTTATTACTTCAATAGTATTCGTTAAAGTAACGAGCACCTCTTAAGAATAAAAGAAAATGGTTTTAGCCATAGAATAATATCAATTATATTCATTCTCATTTAGGTCAGAGCAAAGCACAACCTCAGATTATGTCACATTTCCAAAGGAACAGAATAATAGGATGCAATAGAATCAAATTTACTCTACTACATTCAAACAATTAACTTTCGATTGTGCCTTTTGTAATTTGATTAAGGCTCCATTCTTTTTATTGCATTTTTCTCCTTTATGTTCTCCTTGCCAGCATCCCACTTTCTAACCTCCCAATGTACCAGTGTTCATTTAAAACTCTGGTGCCCGTGTCTACCTCATGTTCACTCATCAACCTCATGCTCGCTGACCTACAATGACTCCCAGCGCCTCAATTCTATCATTCTCAACTTTTGTGTTTGATCCCTTCATAGCCTCACCCCTTCCTACAGCTGTAATCTCCTTCAGTCTTATAAACTTCCGAGATTTCCAATTCTGACATCTTGAATAGCTGTGATTTCCATAATTCTGCTTTTGGAAGGGTTTTCTCATTTATTGCCTAAACTCTTGGGATTATTTACTATGTTAAAGACATTGATAAATGCACGACATTGTCACTTAGATGATCTTGGTCTTCCATGTACCCTACGCAGACAAGAAGCCAGTTGAGTAATCATAATGCAGGGTAAGTACAATTTCCAGTCTGAGACTGTCTCACTAATGTACTGGGACGGGTGGAGAGAGAATGTCCAGCCAAAATGGGAGATTTGTATAGATAAACCCATTGTATAGAGATTTGTACAGATAAACCCATGACTCACCATTCAGTGGCATCACATTACCCGTCCACATTTGATTTATATCTTAATTGAATTGGTCCGCAGGAAGATGGCACTTATGTTTGTAAATTATGCTACTGTGCGCTGGTAATTTAAAAGAGATGTATTGCTTACACTGAAGTTAAGATTAATTGTTTAGCGTTTTATTTAAAGAATAAAAATTTGGTTATTTTAAAAAATTCTATGAATAGATTTTCTACACATGAATCATACTTACATGTACAGAACAATTTTTTTAAAAATTCTGTTGCTAGATTTTCTACAGTTAAGTCATACTTAGATGTACAGCAGATAGAACTTTACCCCTTAGTTTTCCTCAGGACATGGTCCTAGTAGTCATCCTAGGTTTTAGTCCTCCAGCATTGACCCTACCTTGCCTGGCAAATTACAGGTGCAAGTGGAAACTCTGAGGGAAGTTCTACTTTTAATACACAACATAATCCATACAGCACTCTGTGTAATGTACACTAACATTTTTTAAAAATATTTTATATCAGCCAAATTATTCAGTGGCCCCCTCTCCAACCTGGACCCCACCATTAGTCAGATTAGTTGCTTCTTCCCATATGTAAAGCAATGTGACTGTACATATGGTGTGCAAGTTGGAATTACCCACAGAATCATAGAATATTTCTCATTTTTGTCTTTTTACTTCTACTCTTTTTCTTTAGTGCTTTTTTCTTTTGTTTTTCTTTTCTTTGGTGGGTTAGTCGGCAGGGTCAGCATGGCAGTGAGTGCGAGCCGTGCGCGGAGTGGCGGCACCCTCCCAGAGGTGGGAAGTGGCAGCGACGGCAGATGCGGCACCTCCCGGCAATTGGAGGCAGTGGCAGCAGTCGCAAGGATGTCCTCCTGGCATTCGGAGCCAGCAGCAGAGGCGGCAAAACTCCTCCAAGCAATCGGAGGCGGCAACAGCAGACTCCTCAAGATGGGTGGCAACGGCAAGGTGACATCTCGGAAGAAGGTGGCTGGAGCGTGAGTCTTGGCGCAGTGGTGGCCCAGCCTGGCAGTGAAACCACAGAGTCCTGGTTGCAGTCGGAGAAGAGCAGAGATTCCCAGTGTTGACGAGACGGTGGCTGCAATAGCGACAGCGGGTACTCCTGGCATCATCGAGGCAGCGGTGGGATTCAGAGACCCCTGGTTGCTGTCGCAGTAGACCTGGCAGAGAGACTCCTGGTTATTGGTGAAGCGGTGGCAGCTGGTCGCAGGGTGAGTGTGGGGTCAGCATGAGACTCAGTGAAGTGGGCCCAGTGGCAAAGAGATGGTACCTAAAGAACACTGATTCCTATGATTGTGGGCTCAGTGCAGATTACGACGAGTTGGTGGAAGAGGGTTGGTGGCACGGGTGCCATGTTGCTGGTGAGCCAACTCATGATGGGGGTAACTGAACGAAGCTATATCTTTTTACCCTTTTATTCTTAAACAGTTCAAAATGCTGCCAGATTGTGGCGACAGTTGAAATTTTTCATTGTATTTTACTGGATTATTCACTGTAAAATGCAAGTGGCAACAAATCATTTAGATGCAAATTCAAAACCTTACAACATAGAAAGATGCCTTTCAGCCCCTTATGCCTGTATTGGCTGTTTAGTAGAGGTATTTAAATAATCCCACTCCTGTGTTCTTTCCCTGTAACTTAGTCATTGCTACTCTCCAATGGATCAAATCCTGCCATCTCTTAAATTAACTCCAAATTGAAGCCGAGATAAAAGGTACTGCAGATGCTGGAGAATCCGAGATAACAAGCATGGGACTGGATGAACACAGCAGGTCAAGCAGCATCATAGGAGCAGGAAAACTCGACGTTTTGGGTCTAAACCCTTCATCAGAAACCATTTCTGATGAAGGGTTTAGGCCCGAAACGTCAAGTTTTCGTGCTCCTATGATGCTGCTTGACCTGCTGTGTTCATCCAGCCCCATGCTTGTTATCCCAAATTGAAGCCTATGTGTTCACATGGAGTTTTGTTCAACGTTTATTGTTATTGATTACCTGATGGGATTTTTGATGGTAATACAAAATAGGGTCTCAGTTAAATGTTGTAAGTATTTTTCTGAAGTCTAAGGAATGAACTTTGGCTGGTTTTGATGTTCCTGAAGCTGGCTCTGATAGGACTGATGGGAACATCGTGTCACTTTGGTGAGGGAGACCTGACCACATTCAGTGTCTGGAACTTCTCAGGCCAGCATGGTGGGATCCCTGGAAAGGGCTGGATGATGTAGATTGGGAATCATGGAGAGAAGGTTGTTGGTCAGGCCTGGGCATGGTGTGTAGGGCAGGGGATGGATGCAAGGGCAAGATTTGGCTTCCAGCAGACAGGGCCTTTCCTTCCTGATGCCAGCTCAATTGGGCTCTTTTCTAAGAGTTTTTAAAAGAAGGGGCCACTTCCTGGGAGCCCATTGGCAAACAGAACAGAGCAACTTTCAGGAGATGTAGGAAACCTAAATGAGAATTCTGGTGTGTTCAGGGATAAAATGGCCTTGAAGTGCCTCAATCCTGAGCCCAATTAGTGGGTTGGTGCACTCCCTGCCTGAGTCACTTCCAACTGCTGATTTAAAAGGTGGAAGGGCGAGAAAATAGAGGGGAGTCAGCGTCGCCATTCTCGTGGTCTGCCCAGCTCCTAGCCCACTCCAACATGGCCCTGTATCAAGATCACTCCTTTCACGAACCTTAATGTTTCAAAGCACTTAACTCCAACAAGGTACTTTTGAATTGTAGTTGCTGGGGTAATGTAGGAACAGCAACCAGTGTGTTAATGGCAAGATTCCATAAGTAACAATAAAATGATGACTGGATACTCAACTGATGGACAAAGAAATAACAAACAGAATATTCTCGAAAGATGTGTAAATCCAAAAGCGAAATCTGCACAGTACAGTACTTCCCATGGTATGTTAAAATTTTTATTCCATTTACATTCCATTGGGAGATTCAACTGTGGTTTTCAAAAAGTAACTGGAAATGCACCTGAAGGGAAATAAATTTTAGGGAAAGGGGAAAGGTAGTAGGACTAGCTAAATTGTTCTTACATAGAGTTAGCACACACTCGGTCGATCAAATGACCTCCTCCTGGTTTGTTGCAACTATTCCATTGTTCACTGACTTTACATGGAAAATATTCAGGAGTTTGAAGCATCCTATCACTGTGCTGAGTCTTTCCAGCTTTAAGACTCATTATGCATTCCACAAATGTCTAAGAATCTGCTTTCAGTGTATCAAACGAATGTGCATTTTTTTTCTTTGCTCTCTTCCTTCAGAAGTTTGCTGGTAACAGTACAGCCAGATATCAATCTGGATGTTCCCAAAAAAAGACCTGTGAAATTGAGCTCTGTGGGTGCCCCATTTTTTTTTTTTGCAATTTTGTCCCCTTCAAAATCAGAAGTTCTTAACAAGACATCTCATATTGCTCATGAAGGGACACAGCAAAGCAAACAATATTCAGGCAGACATTTATCACATGTGTTTCAATTTATCCAATGCTACTACTTCAAAAGGTTTAATACATGTACGACAGATTCAAGAACAGCTTCTTCCCTGCTGTTATCAGACTTCTGAATGGACCTCTTCAATGTTAATGTTGATCTCTCTCTGTACCTTCTTGGCAGCTGTAACGTTGTATCCTGCACTCGGTTCTGTTACGCTAATGCACTTGTATAGTAGCACCTGCTTGTAAAGCACTTAAAACAACACTTTTCACCGTACCTCAGTACAAGTGACAGTAATAAATCAAATTCATCATGAAAGCCCACCACAGAGGCTGAATGTGGAAGATAAATGCACATCTCTCACTCACTTAGTTCCATTTGGAAAAAAGCTCACATAATCTAGGTTAACATTCCCAAGGCTGTGCTGAAGGAGTGCTCATTGGCGAGATGCTGTCTGGCAGAGATATTAAAACCAAATCCCTGTCGAATAGATCCAAAAACATTCTGTGGCCATATTTGAGAAAAACAGAGCAAGTCTCTTCAAACGGATACCCGGAACAGATTAACCAGTTGTTAACATTACTGTTTCTGGGCCTTGTGTACAAATTGAATTTAGAATGATGATTGGCCTTCAAAAAGGTTCTAAAGAACTCCTTGGAATATCATGAAGTTTTAAAAGGCAGTACAGGAATACAAGTTCTTTACTAAGCATACCTTTAGCTGGACCTGCACTGCAACGGTGATTGATTGATGCTAAATTATTACATTTGTTTTAATAAAAATTATGATGTAACATTTAAAAGTTCCTTGACACGTGGTCAGTATTGTGGCTAACACTACGTTCCTTCCATCAGGATGGTCTTAATACTTTTCGAGGAACTAAATCTGAATGAAAATTCCATATTTGGAAATTTTAAAATTATGCAAATCTGCACCGGACAAATGAGACATCACCCACACATTCACTGACTTGAAACACAAATCCATTAATCCTTGTTCTCAGTGGTACTTTAAAAGAAAAGTTCAGGAATGTTAATAATAGGGCAGCACAACAACCCAAATGTGCCTGGCTTGTTGAAAGCCACAAAGTTGGGCCTTTGTCACTCTCGGGGTTCAGGGTTTGGTTCACCTGAAAATGCAGCAGGGTACATAGTGGTAACGTGTTTGTCATATGGACAAAGGTGATCATCAAATCTGCCACTGATGTGACTATCTCAGAACAAAGATGGACCTTTTATGAAGTTACATTGCACTTTGTGCCCATGCCACATCACTTTAATTTTTCCTCCAATGCTGAATGAGTATTATCAACAGGAGCCTGTAATACGGAAAACAATCAGAATGTTACATTCTATCCATTTCCCTGTGCATCTCAGAAACCTGGACAACACTTTCTTCAACAGATCTTCACTTAGAGATCTTTGAAATCTAGTTAAGACTTTTGCTAAAACTTCCATATTCATGCCACCGTGAAAAAGGAAAGTATACTTGTAATCACAAGCACAAAATTAATTCTTAAATAGTGACACAAGAAATAGAACGAAGAACAGTACAGGACAGGAATAGGTCCTTCAGCCCACCGAGACTGTGCCAACATATGCTGCCTTTCTAAACTAAAAACCTTTCGCCTCTATACTGTCCGTATCCTTCTATTCACTGCCAGTATTGTCAGAATTTTGGTGACTTGATCAGAGTGGAGAACTCCGTTAGCAGGAAAAGCAGGAGGCAGTAGAAGGAAGTGTCCAATAGATGCAGTTGGATGATAGATATCACAGAGTCCGTGAAGTCTACAGTGGATGTGTGAGGATGATCTATGACAAATCATGACAACAGATCTCCAGTTATCAGCAACAACAGCGGGTTAGACTTTAGGGGTGGCATAGGAAATGGGATACAGGCTTTACAACCCATGCTAAAATTACCTCAAACACCATTCAATGTCAGGCAACTGGCCTGATAAACCTAAAGGGACATTGTTCCACAGCTGACAGTCAGAATCTTCAAGCTGCTGTAATCAGCACCAGAAAAACTGTGGGTAAGTAATATCCACCCACCTTAGGAGCTTCTGGGTAGAAAGTGTCAGCCTTGCATCGCTTGATTAACTCTAGCAGAAAACAATCGAAGCTTAATAGATGGGTTGGCTTCAGGCATGAACCACTGCAGTCTTATGAAAGTCACACAATTACCACAATCATTGCGATTTGTGAAACAGAAATCTATTAGTGTAGTTTGTAAAAGGAGTCTAACTCACAGACAGACACAAACATAATTATAGTTATTACATTTTTTCTAAGTAGTTATTTACAGTGCCTCAGAACTATAATCTGTTTTTTATGTTGCAGCATGTTGTGATTGTAATAGTGGGCTGACATTTGCAAGGTCCCACTATTATTAAAAAGACGGATGTTTGCAAAGTACAAGATATATGCCACAAAAAAAAAAGAAAAATGAATTAAACAAAGAGGGGCTGCGATTACACACTGCAAGTGGAAACAAAAAGAGTGGATCAATGAATTTTAACTTGCTAAAGGTCGATGGGAAAAGATAACCCTGTTTCAGTGAACTAACAATTAAAGGCAGCCAGCCAAAAGGAATTTGTAAGTTGATGTCGTATGCAAATGCTGATGGGACCGACGATCAAGAGAGATAGGGATAAAATGGATGACTTTGAAGAGAGAGCAAGCACACAAAAAGTAATCAAGCATAATGTCAGAGGACAGCAGGTTAGTGGTTGGTTGCTTAATATTACTGTTTGTTGCTCAGGCTGTTGTTTAAGCTAATACTGGAAAACTATAACTATTACTTCAATTAGTTATTGATTCAATTATCTGGTTCATGTTAATGAAACTACAACTGTTAAATGAATAACAATCTTAATGTAATATATCAAACATTGTTGGATAGGATTGGGAGGGCAGATAGTGAGGTGGATCTGCAATATATGGAAGTGTGTGGAGACCATTGAGATCTAGAGCAACCAGAACCGCAATCATTGTTCGCACTTGGTGAAAATACTGCGCAGAATTTTCTGCTGGGGCCTCCAGGAGGGAGACAGTTACCTGCGCTTATTGATTCAGGAAGCAGACACACACTTTAGGTTAGGTAATAGTTTGGGTTTGGTCAATACAATCAGGGACTGGTGGATGTGACTGTGGGTCAGGCAGGTTTGGGGACCCGAGCTGCAGTGGCACAGGCATCTCAACCTTTGAACTTATCCATACAAAGAATGTCATACCTGTTGATCAAGATCAATGAATGCAGGGATAATGGGAAATTGACTACAGCATTGTGGAACAAGCCATTCAACCAGGTGAAGTAAAATGAATGTAGTGATGGTACAGGACAATTTGGTCAGGGTGATAGAACTTCAGCCATGACTGGGAGTACTGAAGGCTGTGTTGCCTTCCCAGTGTCAGGGCTAAGGACATCTCCTTGTAAATGGAGAAGAACTTAGAGTGGGAGGGGTAGGATCTGATCATCATGTAGACATTGATAGAATAGGGAATGGGGTTCTGCTGAAGGAGCTTGAGGATCTATACCAATAAGCATATACTCATGGGGAATAATATCAGTAGGGCTGCTACAAACATGTGCAAATTGGCACAGGGTCAAAAAGATTTTATGAGTTTATTGCAAAGAGTGGTGGGAAATGGTCGACTGACACCAATATGTGGTAAGAGGGGTTGCTCCATTGGGAACAGGATCCACTTAAACTGAATTAGGATCTGGTATATCAAATATGGATATAGGGCTTTAAATTAAATTGGAGTTGGGGTGGTTCAGATGAAGGGAGCATTATAAGTCTGAAGGGAAGAGTCAAGGCCATCAAGCAATGTAATGATTTGTCTCAAGAAAAGTGGATGTGACAGGAAGGTCCAGAATGTTGAAGGGTAATATTGCATGAGTGACTAAGATCAAACCAGTGAAAAAATTAAAATTAAAACTGCTTCATCTGAAATACATTCAATTTTTTAACAAAGGTAGATTAATTAACAGAGGTTACTGTACAAACATTTGAAATTGGAGCAGAAGTAGACCATTTGGCCCCTTGAGGCTGCTCTGATATTCAATAATATCATGGCTAATTTATCTGTGTTTCAAATTTCACATTCCCACCTATTCCTGATAAACCTTAATTCTCCAGCCTAACATGGATCTATCCAATGCTGTCTTAAAATATTTAATGACCCTACCTCCAATGCCTTCTGAGGGAGAGAGTTCCAAAGATGCATAAGCCTCAGAAAGAGGATTTCTCTTCTCTGTCCCGAAAGGGTGTCCCCTAAATATAAATCAGCCTCCATAGTGGACTGATCTACAAAAGGAAACAATGGGCTGGATCTTCTGAGGAATGGCGATCGCGCTCAAATTGCCATGATCGGGAGGTGGAGAGATTTTGGGATGGAATTCTAGAGCTCAGGACCTAAAGAATTTTCCACTAATGGCTGAGGAATTAAAACTGGGGACATTCACAATCACACTGATTAGAGGAACACAGATACCTTATAGGATTGTAGAACTGAAGAAGGTTACAGAGATAGGAAGGAACAAAGCTATGGTGGAATTTGAAAATAAGCATGAGGCTTCTAAAACCGTGACATTGCTTGACCATTGTTGAGCTTAGTTAGGAAAACAGGAATTAATAAGAGTAAGGACACCTCAGGTTTACAGAAAATACAATATAAGATCAAGCCAGGAACATGTTAGATTAGTCATGAATAAAGGTAACAAAGTTCTAGATGATGAATTGAGTAACAGAGGAGCTGAGGCAGGCAAAGATGTGACTGATGGTATGGAGGTGAAAATAGGTGGTCTTACTGATGGTGTAAGATTCAGAAGCTTATCTGTGTCAGATATGACACACATGATAGAATTCTACATTGAATTTAAGAATGACATCGTGAAGTCGAAACTAGATACTATGCTTAAAAACAATTACAGATATGTGGCTCTAGGGTTGGTTGGTGTTAGGTGGGATTGTGGGAATGTGAGATTGGTTGCATGGTTGGTGAGTTGATGGCTTCGTTTGATGGGAATTAAAAAGGAATGACCAATATTCAAAGAAATATCTGAATCATATATTGCATTCAGGAATTCATAACTCCATCGGAAAAGTGACCTGTCAGTGCGTAATGAAGGAAGGATTGTATCAGATTAAGTCTTATAATGTTGCTTGGAAATTTGAGAGAATTTTAGAAACCAGCAGAATTTGACAAAAATTTGAAACAGAGAGAATGGAGGAAGAAAGTAAACCATGCAGGAATATGAAACAGATTGTGACACCGTCAACATGTTAAAAGGAAAGCAATGAGATTGCTTTAAAGGTTGAGATGGATGAGATAATAATGGGAGATAAGGAAAAGACAAAGATTCTAAATAAATATCTCATATCTCTGTTCATACTACAGGAGCCAAAATTAGAAGTGACAGGAAAGGAAGGATCTAACAAGAGCTAAGAATTCATTTATTCATTCCATTTTCCATTTATCGGGGATTACATTACCAGTACTTATTCCTGTTGAGTCAAACAATCTTGATGATGACTCTTCTTTGAAATGATTGTGACATTGGACATGCAATACATTCAATGACTGAGCATCCACAGCTAGAGAATTCCAAAGAATTACAGTTCCTTTGAGAGAAGAAATTTAGCCTTGTTTCAATCCTCAATGTCTAACTCCTTACCCTGAGACTATTTTCCCATTTCAAGACTCTCCATCTGGGGAAACAGCTTCTCAACACCTATTCAGGCAAACTTTCAATGAGATCACCCTTCAGTCTTCTAAAACACAGAGATTGTAGATCCATTGTGTTTGGTCTCATATTAGGACAGCCCCCCGATTCCAAGAATTAGTCAAGCGAGCCTTTATTGAACTGCTTCTAGTCTAGGTAAAACCTTCTGTAGGTTCTGACAACTAAATTGTACACAGAACTCAAGATGTGTACTCAGCAAAGCTCTGCACATTTGCAACAAGATTTTCTTACTCCTTTGCAATAAAGGATAATACACAATTTGTCCAACCCCTTACTGTATGTTTTTAAGAAATCCCAAGTTTCTCCCTTTCACTCTTAAGAGGGTCAATTTGTGTCAGGCTCATGTGGCTTTCTGGAGTGCGGCACTCTCCAGCACATTGTTCAAGCTAATTCTCATTGCGCGATGGTTTAGATAGGAAATATTAGTAAGATATTCTGTCACTGAAGACAAAGAGGACCCTAGCTCTGTCTAGCTACCCATGAATTTTCCAACAGAACTTATTACAATAGGGCTCAGGAGCCCTATCGAGTTGCTTCCCTCGCTAACCTACAGTGTACAAATATAACTGGAGCACCAAAACTGAAGCTGATATCCCAGAACGGGTTAAGGAGCAACCCTGGAAAACTGTGGTGCCTACCAAAGTATTTTACGTAGAGTCGTAGAGTCATACAACATGGAAACAGACCTATCAGTCCAACCAGTCCATGCTGAACATAACCCCAAACTTAATTTTAGCTCTTCTAATCAAAAAGCTTTTCCAACATCTGCAGACAGTATTTATAAATTTGTTGACCAGGAGTCATCATTAATGGATCACTGTTCACTCAGGTTTGCAACAGTTCGATTTAAATGCTATCAAGAACATTAGATTCCGGGCAGGAAAAAAATATAATAATATTATGAATTTTATTTGAAGTGTTACTAAAGTTATCGTCTCAAAATAATCTTGCGTCGTCTTTGCAAAGCTGATAATAGGCCATTTTCTGGCAGGAAACGGCAATAGAATAGAGGTGGTAGGAACAAGATCATAGTTTCTTCATTCTTTGGCCTTATCTGTGCATGGAGTTAGGCCATGGATTGCGAGCTAATTGGAGGAAGTGAAAGTGTTTCACTGATGCAGTGGTGAGCCACTAATTTGGGTGCAGCCTCACAAAATGTACAGCAAACACGGTGCTGATTTCAGGCCAGGCCATCTCCACCTTGCAATTAAATTAAATGATAACATGAAAGTGAACGTAAAGACTTATTTCACAATTTCCTTATAAAAGGTAGCTTTATTCTTCACATGATTTATAAATACTTCAGCAGAATTTTGTGACAGTACCATAAGAAAATGCAGCTGGATCATATATGGGGACGGGTAGATCAAGTTGCTTAAGGATTTTTTACGTTTACTTGATTGTTTAATGTGAACATGCCTTATGTTTGTGTACATTTCTATGGAGATTAATCCTTTCTCATGGTGGCTCAGTGGTTAGTATTGCTGTCTCACAGCACCAGGGACCTGGTTTTCATTCCACCCTTGGGCATCTATCAGTGTAGAGTTTGCACATTCTGCCTGTGTCTTTGTGGGTTTCCTCTGAGTGCTCCAGTTTCCTCCCATTAGAATCAGAATCCCTACAGAGTGGAAACAGGCCCTTCGGCCCAACAAGTCCACACCGACCCTTGGAACATCCCAACCAGACCCATCCCCCTATCACCCACACACTCCTGAACATTATGGGCAATTTAGCATGGCCAATCCACCTAGCCTGCACATCTTTGGACTGTGGGAGGAAACCAGAGCACCCGGAGGAAACCCACGCAGACACAGGGAGAATGTGCAAACTCTGCACAGACAGTCACCTGGGGCTGGAATCAAACCCAGGACCCTGGCACTGTGAGGCTGTAGTGCTAACCACTGAGTCACCATGCAGCCATAGTCCAAAGAGGTGCAGGTTAGGTGGATTGGCCATGATAAATTGCCCATTGTGTCCAGGGATGTGCAGGCTAGGTGGATTAGCCATGGGAAATGATGGGTTACAGGGATAGTGTAGGGGATGCTCTTTGGAGGGTTGGCGTGGAATTGATGGGCCAAATGGCCTGCTTCCACACCATAGGGACTCTATGATTAAGTAGATTCATCCCAAGACTCTAGAAGTAGGAGTGCATCTATTACTTTAAAACTGATGTACATTAGAAAAATGAAAGACCCCATTAAATACCTTGGTGTCAGCCTAATTCTGCATTCATTGGGAAAGGTTAAGGCTCCTGCAGCAAGTTCATTCAGTTAGGAGAAAAGCTTGTATAGCTGCAGCTAGCTCCCAGTTAACACTAGCTGGATTTATTTCAACAGAAATAAAACAGGGCATCGGGAAATAGGTGCAGCTCACTGAGAAATGTCACATACCCCATAAATACCATTTGTTACACAAAGAATCCTCACAAGCAGTGTTTAACTGTGGACAGACTGATAATGGATGAAGGAAAGGTTGCCTTCCTTGGTGTTATTCTAAAAAACTCTGGGCTTAAGATAGAACTGGTGCCAATCTTCATACACTTTAATAAGCCTTTAATTACAGAGAAGAACATTATGAAACTAACCCTACCATCACAACTTCTACCTCTTCTTATTTATACCTATTTTTAAGAAGCTAAAGGTTCTATTTGAAAGAAGCATCATCCATTTAAATTAACAAAACCCCAAAAACTTTAAAGGAAACTTGCATTAAATTAGAATTACATTCACAGGCCAGATGAAATCCCCCAAATTGTCAATCTCCCAGGTGAGGACGGATGAACTGATCCCCATTCTTCATTCACTCGCCCCACACTTGGCCATAACAAAGCTGATTTAGAAAGGATCCCATTTCCGCCAGATGCCTTTCTCCGAAACCAACTTTATTCATTTTTGAAAAGGAGCCAATTTAACCAGGCTTGAATTAATGAAAATGTGAGTTCCACAGTTATTAAATGTGAGAAGAAATATTTTCCAGGGAGCTCCAATCACACTCAGGTTGCCATTCTGCTCTTTGTTTACATTCAGAAAGAGCTCTGCATGTCTGGCAGGAGATTCCATTCATGACTCCTGCAGACGTGTAAAACATACCTTCAATCCAACTGTGTCTGTATAGTTCAGGATAGGCAGAAGAAGGCAATCCTTACTCCAATCAGGATAGGGTGCCCCTCACGTCCAGCAAGGGGAAGAAAGTCATCAAGAGCTCAAGAAGAGGAGGAGGGCTGTCAGGCCCAGGAGCCAGCATGTATCGAGTCTCTGTGGGGAAATAGAATGTTGGGTCTGGAAATAGGGGAGGGATGTGTTGGGTCCTGTTTGGAGTTGGCTTGGGGAGGGATTATTATGTCTAATAGTAGGCAGGGACGATTCTCAAAAGGGTACGATGACGTAATTCCCCAGGCCACAGGGAATTGTTGGGATCGATGGCAGGAGTTATTCAGCTTTGTTAGGGGCACATCAAGTTCTGGAACATAAGTCTCAGGACAAGATCCATTGCCCCCAGCCATACCTTCCTCATCAAAGTCCAGTCTGGAGTTGCTAGATCTGTTCGGAGTCTACCCCATTTAGTGGTACAATTGAAATTCTCACCCAGAGTAGATTCTGTGTCCTTACCACCCTGAGTGCTTCTTTTAAATGGCGCTTAACATAGAGGAGCATTGATTTATCAGCAGAAGGAGGTTGGTACATATAATCAGCAGGAAGTTTCATTTTTCACGATGACCTGATGTCATTAGACTTCATTTGATTCAACCTGTCCAGCGATTATACAATTAGGCTATTGCTTTCCCTTTGTGGATATTGTTAGAGGATTCCAGATGCATTGGAATTACCCATCAGAATCTTTAATTGTCCAGGGAATTCCCTTACATCTGCAGGATCCCAATGAGTAACTCCCATCTACCCTGCAGAAATTACCATCTGGCCATCTAAAAATCCAGGCCAATAATGCAACACATATAACACAGATTAGAAATGGAAGGCTAGTCTAAAAAAGATAAAAATAAAGTTAAAAGGTAAACAGATCATATTAGGATTGTTCATGTGTAGCATATTATGTAACAGTGCAGCTATCATATTGAGTAATACCATCCGCACGGATATTGGTAGATGAGTGGTCAATTTTAAAATGTTTGGTTTTGTACAACCACTGGAATTCTTACATCCTGTTTCCTTTCAACACTGAACTGGCTTGCAGGTTCTAGAAGAGAAAAATGTATTTTTCTTTTCATCTGAAATGCAGGGGTGTTGAGTGGCTGTCCCCAAGCCATGATCTTCATAGTACAGTAACTCACTAACTAAAACATCAACCTATTAACATGCATAGACAGGAGATAGTGATTGTTTCTAAATCACTTTATATATTTCTGGAATACTTAAAAACACCAACATGTCATTCAACTCCTGTACCCTGTCTGGAAAATAGCACACATGAGAGCATTTCCGGCTGAGAGAGACTAATTAGATTGCCTTACACTTCTGCCTTTTGAAGTCTCATGCTTTGAAGCTTCCTCAGTCCCTACAAAAGCAACATTCTAAGAGTTCACATAGGGAATCTTTCAGTATTCAGTGATTTTCATGCTGAGAAGCTACATTGTCAGCCAGGTTTGCAACCTTTGCTTATAAAAAACATGTCTCGTCCAAAAGTTCAATATGTCTGCAGGTGATCCAGGGTTATGATTTGTAGTAATGATAATGCATTAATTAGTAATTCATTGATTGGAAACATGGATCAAGAATTTGGGCACGGAGAACTCAGTTTAATTATGAAATGAAGATCGTATATTGACGTCAATGCCCAAATATTGATCATGTTTTCTGACCCTGTGAAACTCTACCTGAAGTGTTGATTCACAGAGTCTGCACTAAGTTTATAAACTGAATTTTGTTGTGTTTCACTGTAAAACACACACGGCAACAAATCATTCATTCATCCACTAGTAATAGTAATCCAATAGTACTTGGGGAGTTGATGATTTAAGGCCTCATTTCAACATAATTTGCATGGAAATAATGGGTCAGGGCGGTCATTTCAGAATGAAATATAGAAACATAGATAGAACATAGAAACACAGAACCATTGAAACATAGAAACATAGAAAATAGGTGCAAGAGTAGGCCATATGGCCCCTCAAGCCACAGCACCATTTACTATGATTATGGCTGATCATGCAATTTCAATATTCCACTCTCACTTTCTCTCCATACCCTTTGATCCCTTTAGCTGCAAAGGCCACATCCAGCTCCCTCTTGACCATATCTAAAGAACTGGTTGCAACAGCTTTCTGTAGAGAGAATTCCACAGCTTCACAACTCTGAGTGAAGAAATTCTTCTTCATTTCAGTCTTAAATAGCTTACCCCTTGTTCTTAGTCTGTGACCCCTAGTTCTGGACTTCCCCAACATTGGAAACATTCTTCCCATGTCCAGCCTGTCCAGTCCCATCAGGATTTCTATAAGATCAACGCCTAATTCTTCTAAAAAAGAATCTACTGGGCTGCTGAACCAAACACAGCATCTTGTCTTTGGAAACTCGGATCAAGAATTTGGACACGGAGAGGTCAGTTTGAGTATGAAATGAAAATCATACATTTACCTCCACTCCCAAATATTGATCATGTTTTCTGACCCTGAAAATCTACCTGCAGTGTTGATTCACACTCTAAAATCAAGGCTTTAGCATCTACTAGAATAATAAAGTGGCATCAAAAACAAATTGAAGACACAGAGCCTGAGGTTGCAGTATACATCATGAGTAACGTCCAATCATTGTGATTTCCTGGGTTGTTTCTTCTTTTGCTAAAGGGAATCAGAGAAGAATTGTTTTCTCCCTTAATGGCCCTATTTCTGTTTTTCTTCCTCCCCTACAGGGTTACATGGGTGTGAGGATGGCTCATAGATTGAATGGTAGAAGGAATGGGGAAGAAGTTCATCCTACGTTCATAAACACAAACCCAACTCTAGCAAAAAGGCCAAGTGTATGGCCCACAAAACCCAATGCCCATCACTGCCTGAATTCACATTCTGAGCCTGAAAAGCATTGATGGTGCCTCAGGACTGCATCAGTCACCAATTTCAATAATGTAGAAAATCTTAAGTGTGTCAATTAACTCGATCTTTGAACACAATTAACTGGCAAATCAAATACATACTTTAAATAAACTGGAAACGTGATAAAAAATGCCCCTAATTCTTGCAAAAAAGTGTTCATTGCAAATATTCAAACCAAATTGGCTTAACATAAAATGACTTAGCAGCAGACAAGAAATTGAATCATGGCTTGTTCAGCATTCTAATAAAGGGATTAGATTTGTTTGCATTGTTCTAATCTACTGCATATCTAGAAATAAAAGTATCTGAATAATATTCCTCTTTTCTTTCATTGTGAAGTGGTATGGGATTCACAATAATGCAAATCAATACTTCTCTACACAAAGCCACTAAACAAATATTGTATCGTTACCTGTGAAGAATGGGTGATCTCATTGAAGCTTATAAACAGCAAATGAAGTTTGTAAGAGGAGTAAGTGCATCATTAATGGCCTTTGAACCTATCCCCCTCTTAAAAAAAAGACAGATCATTGTGTGACTGGGCTCCCACATTTTATTGCACTGTAAGGCACAGTGTAATGAAACCCAGGTATATAATTCAATAATAAATCTTCAGCATAAATCTCAAGGTTCCATACTTCAGCTTGATGAAAAATATCTGTTTTGAACAGTGAAACGAATGTGAGAAAAGAAATAAAGTTGAGCACTTTATTATTCATTAGATGGTTGTGTGAGTGAGCGCTCTTGGGTGACGTCACTGCATCTAATGAGTGCATTGTTGCTAAAGTGGGAAATAGTGATGCGTAAATCACATTTTTATAACTCCATCAAAACTACCCAATGAACAGTGCAATAAAAACTGTAATATACTGCTATAACGTTCAACTAGTATTGTCCATTGATTTTGACATGAAACACACTAAGTGATCTCAACAAAAAAAGTGAAAAGAAAATCACATTTCTAATGTGCCATTTTCAACTGAAATCCAACCAAATCAATCAGCAAGGCCGCCTAGTGATAGGAAAGTTAAGTCCAGAACAAAGAGGCCTTCTCTGATTCATGGTTCCATATGTAGAACGGATTCATATAGCTACATTGTCATCACACAAACTTAAAAACTCCACTGGAGATCGGGACCATGTTGAACAGGAGTGAGATTTTGGCCTGGGAGGAGGAGGAGACTCAGTGTCTCTCCTTTTACCTCTCTGGCCTCCTTGCTGTTCTTGATCTTCTTATTGAGAACAGTTGGCATGACATTGTGGAACTTCTATTCCCTTCACCTACTCTAACCTATCTCCATCTGAAGCTGTTGCATTCCATTCTCCCAGGCCTAATGTAGATTGTGTTACCAAGCTTACCGACAAGGAGTTGTTGTCTGGCATATCAGCTTGTACATTGCAGAGGTCAAGTATCAATTCTCAGCCACTTCTTTCCATCTTCCCTTCGACCATGAGCACACCGCCCCCCACTCCCGCCCAAATTAAGATGTGGGAAACACTGCCTTTTGGCTTTTGTCCCTATATCCCCAAAGGAGTAGATTGAGGCTACAATTGAAGCATAGACTTGGCGACCGCTTCGCAGAACATTTACGTTCTGCTCGCAAAAAAGACCCTGCACCACCTGTTACCTGCTACTTCAACGCACCACCCTGCTCCCTGGCCAATAGTTCTCTCTTGCTTGCTGCAGTGTTCCAGCAAAGCCCAATGCAAGCTGCATGAACAATACCTAATTTTCCGCTTGGGGACCCTATAGCCCTCTGGACTCAATATTGAGTTCAATAATTTTAGGGCCTAAACTCTCCTATGTCCCAGCCCCCTATCCGACACACCAGGCCTTGTTACCACATAGCCCGCCATTACACACCCCCTGTCGTTAATCACTAACAGTCCCCATTAACAACTATTCACCCTCCCAGCCTGATCGTTAGCAACTCCTTTGTCTGTTCAACTGTCTTTCTCTCTCTTTGGGCTCTTTCCTATCATTTACTCCCTACCCCACCCACCTCCCTATTTTCTGCATATAAACTGATGTTTTGCCAGCCACCACCAGTTCTGAGGAAGGGTCATCAGACCTGAAACCTTAACTCTGTTTTTTTCCTTCACAGATGCTGCCAGACCTGCTGAGCTTTTCCAGCAACAATGAAAGCAGCCAACTGTCGAACTAACTAAACAAGAGCAAGGTTAAATCAAACTTGGCCATGGGAACTCAAAATACAGTTGACTTTGCTCCTTATGAAGTTTCCCCTTAAGTCAGGCAATGTTTGCTGAGCAAAGGACTCAGTTTATCTCTTAACACTGCTTCCTCAATCAATTTTGTACAGACCATGACAGCGATCTCTTCTTTAGTCACTCTTACCTCCATGCCTACTTCTTTGTGCAAACATCCTCTCTCCTTTTACCTCTCTGGCCTCCTTGCTGTTCTTGATCTTCTTATTGAGAACAGTTGGCATGACATTGTGGAACTTCTATTCCCTTCACCTACTCTAACCTATCTCCATCTGAAGCTGTTGCATTCCATTCTCCCAGGCCTAATGTAGATTGTGTTACCAAGCTTACCGACAAGGAGTTGTTGTCTGGCATATCAGCTTGTACATTGCAGAGGTCAAGTATCAATTCTCAGCCACTTCTTTCCATCTTCCCTTCGACCATGAGCACACCGCCCCCCACTCCCGCCCAAACCCCCCTTCCACAAACATCAAGCAAGTAGAAATATAATATTGCTGATTCTGGAAATCAGAAACAAATATAGAACATCTTGGAGAAACTCAGGTCTGGCAGCATCTGTGGAGAGAGAAACAGAGTTAGTGTTTCAAGTTCAGTTTGAATCTTCTTCAGAACTGGAAGAAGGGTCCTGTAGAAAGGAAGTCATATCAGACTCACAATGTTAACTCGGTTTCTCCCTCTACAGTTGGAGCAAGACCTGCTGAGTTTCTCCAGTATTTTCCGTGTTAGTAAAAATCAAGGCCCCTACTGTTTCTAGAATGGTCACTTACCTCATCTTCTTTGGAGATCTACCCTCCATGGCTTCCTCAATGGCACCTCATTGTCCTTTCTTCTCATCAACATTCATACTTCTTCTGATGTCCTCAGGTGTTTCAATAATCTCCAGTTCACTTGCCCCAGCTGGCTTCTCTTCAGCATGGTCGTGCAATCCTCCCACACATCCATCCTCCATCAGGATGGTCGGAAGGGTCTCCACTTCTTACATGAACAGAGGACTGAACAGTCACATACATAGCCCCTCCCTCCGCCTTCCTGAGCGAGCTGTCTCATTCAAAAGAGGAAGGATTCACTTGTCAAGCTTCGGTTACACAGAGTATAGGTGAGATCACATCTCAAACACTGTGTGCAGTTTTGGTCTCTTTATTTGGGGCTGGTAATGAAAGCATTGCAGAAGGTACAGAGAAGGTTTATTATATTGACACCAGGAATGAATGGGTTGTCATATAATAATAGGGTTTCTCTGGAGCTTAGAAGAATCAGGGGGACTCAAACAGCGCTGACCAAATTCACTGATGGTGACTGGAGAGCTGAGAAAGGCTAGTGGAGTTGATGAACAACTTTAGGAAACCTAAATGATCCATCTAGGTGAAAACTCTAGGTTTGAGAGACCAAGAGGGGAGGAAGATCCCATTTTTGCCTGGAAAGCAAGTTAATTCAT
Source organism: Ginglymostoma cirratum (assembly GCA_024137785.1). NCBI lineage: Eukaryota > Metazoa > Chordata > Chondrichthyes > Orectolobiformes > Ginglymostomatidae > Ginglymostoma > Ginglymostoma cirratum. Next base: position 15,918,080 of record JAHRHZ010000051.1, on the reverse strand, counting down.
GTCACATGATCACAGGAGGTTGGTAGCAGGAGCTACAGCAACTGAACTCAGCTACCAATCCACTTGGCAATCAGGACCTGAACACTACAACAGTATCCTGACGGATCTAGAACATTTGCAGTGGATATTTGCCCAATAGTCGTTTCCTCAAACTTATGCTTTTTCATTAGTGTTTATAAAGATTTGCTGCGGAGTGGAATAAAGAATCCCTGTTTCATAACCTTTGCGCAGTTTGTATTTCTAAAATGCCTGCCACAGTGATTCTTTGTGAAGCTGCACTGCATCTCCTCAATAGATAAACTATTTTTCCCAAGGTGCTCAAAATGGAAGACAAGATACCAAATGATCTTTGAAAATATAATCCAAGTCTCAATGGTATCTCAGTGAATTGAAAGGTCCACCACACCTTAGGAATAATTGCTCCTTACGGAGAAATGTAATAAAAACAGTCTTTAATAAAAAGCTGCAAGCTCACTGTGCAAGTAGAGGAGTATTGGGTGCCCAGTCAACTGAGGTAGAATAAAGAGGCTCCCCAGGCAGAAAACTGCTGTGGTAGGAGTGGCATAATCCTTGATAATCGTAATCTTTGCCTGACCAAGATGCTAAGAGCCCATGTGTTCACAGCACATTTCAATGCTTCTAAAATCTGGCACCTTTCAGCTGACACTAGTTCTTCACAATGTGTAACTTAAGCTAAGGGTTGCGTGCAATGTCTATTCAACTCTCTAACATGGAAGAGGGTTTTCTTTGAAAAATGTGTTGCAATGTTAGCAACTATAATCATGGTTTCATATGTTGGAAAGATTCTGACACTAAACTTTTTTAGAAGTTACAAAGTGTAATGAGTGCTTTAAATAGCAGAAAGCAATCAATAAAACATCATAGTTGGGTTCAGTTGTACGTAACTGAGGAACAATGCCCTATTTTCTGATGAAGGGTCCCAACTCGAAAGTCAACTCTCCTGTTCCTCTGGTGCTGCCTGACCTGCTGTATTCCTCCAGCTCCATACTGAATTGATTCTGACTCCAGCATCTGCAGTTCTTGCTATCTCAAAGCCCTATTTCAATTTAGGACAGCTAGCTTCTGAACAGATTAGTAAGTCAACAGTTAAAGTCCTCTTAAATGTTTGGAGCATTTATTATAACTTAAATAAGTAAAGACTCTAAGACTTTTAAGATTATGAAGAGGAACTCAACACCCTTTGTCTAACAATGCGATGATCTAAACAAATGGCTCTGTCTTGGTGTTTTTTTCCTGTAATGAACATTTCTCTTTTTATATACTGGACTATCAAAATATTAAGTCCAACCAGGTCCCAATTTCCAGGGCTCATATTATTCCACTCGTCCATCATTCCTGTGCTCGCTGACCTACATTGATTTCCTTGATTTTAAAAATTCCCATGTTCGTTTCAGAACTTCAGCATTCAGTAATTTGTAACATCCTCGAAATCTGTAGCTCTCCGAGATCTCTGCTGTCCACCAATTCTGGTCCACCATAACACAGAATTTGATGACTCAACCACCAGATCATGCCTGCTAATGCAACCCTAGACTTTGAAGTTCCCTTCCTAAAACTCTCCACTTCATTTCCTTCCCTTAAGGTACTTGATGGAACCCACCTCCTTGACCAAATTTTATGCCATCTACACAATATGTGGCTCTGAGTGAAGTCTTATTTGCTCTCAATCATTTGAAGCATATTGAGATATTCACATTATGTTAAAGGAGCATTATGAATGCAAGTTAAAGAGCTGCTAATTCCTTGGAAATGAAACCATTAGTTCGTCACTACAGGAAATCTAATAGACACAGATCAAAAGTGGCTCATTGGTCCTGGAGGGTATACATGTATAGAAACAGTCCTTACAGCTGACCCATGCCATTCCTCATTCCAATGGCAGAATGTGGAGTTGGCATGAAAATTGACCATATTTTTAGCCACAAATGATTTGGGTGACGAAAGTGACACAAAGTCCATCAGAAATTAATTATGTATCTGCTGGACTTTCAAAGCCCCTACTGCAGGCACAGCAATTAGCTACCTGGTTACAGAGACATTGAAACTTAAAGGCAAGCAACTCCTTTCTCAATCTGAACAGTGCAACAGTTACTGTGGAAACCACACCACACAATAAGCATTGGTGTCTGCAATATCTAGGACTTGGAGCCAATAGTGAGTTCATGAGAAAGCTCCAGAATACAAACATATAAGCAGAGTTTATTGGGAACTTGTCCTACATTGCATATGTACAGTGGGATATTTACTGTTGAGTTGTAAAGCACACGTTGTTCTCTGCCTTCCTGTGTTGTAACTTGAAGCTCTTGGACGAAATGCTGAGTTACCATCTTGACAAATGTTAATGAGTCACTTACTTTAAACAAACTTTTTGCAGTAAACCAGTGATGAAATGTATAAGTAATACCAAAACTAAGTTATAGGAACAAATATCATGTTTGACATATAATTACGCTGAATTTGTTCAAATTATTTGCTATGGAGAGGATAATCTCCATGGTCCAAATAAACAATAAAAATCTAGCTTTTAAATAGCTGGGCTAAGATTAAGTGTACAAATGCACGGCATTACCAACACGGCTATAAATTGGTGAAATTCATGTATTTGAAAATTTGGCTTCTTTACTGGGAGCTGAAAAATACCACAGGTGGAAATGTGCAAAGAAGGAAGAAATGAGTACTATTGTAAGACACTTTGAGAGATACTGAAAACTAAAATCTACTGAAGCCTCGGGTTTTGAGAATTTTTATTCATCGTGTATATCAGCATCCGTAGCTATGAAAACATGGCAATGCCAAGCAATTATTTACTAATGTTTGATACATAAATATTTATTTGCATGACAATGATTAGATTAACTGTAGCCAAATGAAACAGATTAATTGCAAGGAAGAATGAGAATGTTTTTCAAATCTGTTCTTCTGATCTGTGCATCATTAGAGAGGCACTTTTTTCTTTAACTTAGTATTCTTGGTTGCTCTGCCACCTGAGGAAACTCAAGCATCAATTGTATCAGTACGTGCATCGTGTATGGATGGCTGGCTTTCTTCCGTTAACAAACATTAGAGAAAATTTAGACTTTTATAGCTGCTTGATTGGTAGTATGTAAAGTGATTACAACCAAACCTTAAGAACATATGCATTAGGATCATATATGGATTATTTGACCCCTTGAGTATGCTCTGTCATTCAGTATGTTCATGACTGATCTAATTGTGTTTAGAATTCCACATTCCCATCTACTCCCAATAAACTTTGAATCTCTTGCCTCACAAGAACACATCTACTTCTGCCTTGCAAATATTCAATGATCTTATGCCCAACATCTTTTGAGGCAGAGAGTTCCAAAGTCACACAACTCTCAGAGGAAAATTCTCCTCATCTTTGACCAGAAGACCTAAAACTTTAAAATAATGCACCCTAGTTCTAGTCTCAAACACAAGAGGGAAGCTACTTTACAAATCCACCTTGTCAAGACTGGGCAAAATTGTACATAATTGAATTAAGTCACCCCTCACTCTTCTAAAATCCAGTGGGAACAAGGTCAGTATATCATACATTTCCTCAAAAGGACCAGTTCATCCAGGTATCAATCTAGTAAACCTCCTTCTGAACCATCTCTAATGCAATTACATTCTTCCCCAAATGAACAGACAAGAATTGCACATGGAAACATAGAAAATTGGAGCAGGAGTAATTCCATCCTTCCTGCTGGCTCCACCATTCATGATAGAGCACAATACATTAATCCACCCTCCAGCTATATCCCTTGATCCCTTTAGCCACAAGAGTTATATCTACTTCCTTCTTGAAAACACAATGTTTTGACCTCAACCATTTTCTGTGGTAGTGAATTCCACAGGCTCACTGCTCATTGTGTAAAGAAATTTCCCCTCATCTCAGTCCTAAAAAGATTATCCCTTATCCTTAAACTATACCCTTGCTTCTGGACACCTCCCATCATCAGGAACAATCTCCCTGCATCTAACCTGTCTAGTCCTGTTAAAATTTTATGGATTTCTATGAGATCTGTTCATTCTTCTAAACTCAATCTCTCCTAATTTGTCAGTCCTGCCATCCCAAGAATCAATATGCCAAACCTTCACTGTACTCCCTCCATAGCAAGAACATTCTTCTTCAGGTAAGGAGGCCAAGAATATTTCAGGTGTAACCTCTCCAGTGTCTGATATAATTACAGAAAAACTTACTTTTTCCTGTACTTGAAACCTCTCGCTATGAAGGGCACCATACAGTTTGTTTTCTTTTCTTCCCGTAGTATTTGAGATGTGGTCTCACTTTATAACCGAGGTATAGCATCCTTACAATTATGTTCAATTTCTCTCGTAATAAAGAAGAGTATTCCATTAGAGATAAAAGGTACTGCAGATGCTGGAGAATCCGAGATAACAAG
>JAHRHZ010000051.1:15893935-15913250 GCA_024137785.1 Ginglymostoma cirratum | reverse complement strand
GATGCTGCTTGGCCTGCTGTGTTCATCCAGCCCCACACCTTGTTATCAGAGTATTCCATTAGCCTCCTTTTTGTACCTGCATACTAACCTCTGTGACTCATGCACCAAAACACCCAAATACCCCTGCTCCTCAAAATTCTGCAGTTATTCTTTTTTCATTCTTCTTGCCAAATTGAACATTTTCCTATTTTAGACTCTTTTTTGCCAGATTTATACACACTCATTTAACTAAGCTGTATCTGTCTGTAACCTGCTTATGACCTCTTCACAACATACTTGCCTGCCTATTTTTATTTAGATATCATGCCTTCATTCCCTCATGAATTACAGAAGTTGAGACTCCAATACTGATCCAACTGGGCTCTACTTGTCACAACCTCCCATCAAACAATGACCCTTTTATGCATACTTTATTTTCTGCCAGTCTGTCAATCCTCTATCCATGCTGATATGTTACCCTGACACCATATGCTTCTACTTGCATAATACCCTTAGATGTGGCACCTTACTAAGTGCTTTCTGGAAATCTAACACAGTCTGTCTACAGTGTCCCCTTTATTAACAGCACATTATTCCTTCAAATAACTCAAATACATTGGTTAAACATCGTTTCCCATTCACAAAATCATGCTGACTTCTAGATTACATTGAGTTTCTCTAAATGCCCAACTACAACGTCCTTATTGATCAATTTTAACACCTTAAGCGTGACATATTGAAGCAATGGCCTATTCTTTTCAGCTTTCTACTTCCTTTCCCTCTTGAATAGGCAAGTTCTATTTGCTACGTTCCATTCTAATGGAAGCTTTCCTGGATCTAGAAAATTTTGGAAAACTAATACCTATGCATCTTTTACCTCATGATTCACCTCTTTTAAGACCCTAAGATAAAGTCCATCCAAACCCAAGGACTTGTCAGCTCCATTAGTTAGCTCACTACCATTTCCCTTGCGATAATAATTTCACCAAGATCATCTCTTACTTGCGCGGCCTGGTTTATTGCAATTCCTGGAATGTTTTTTATACCATCTCCCATAAGAAGTATTTGTTTTATTCATCTACCATTTCCTTATTATTTACTAATGCCCCATTCTCTCACTTTAGAGGACCAAAGGATTCATTATTTACATTTTTTCTTTTTAGATACCTGTAGAAATAGTCACTATGCAAGTTTACAATCCTGGCTAGTTTACTTTCATGCTCCAATTTGTTCTTCCTTGTTAACCTTTTTAGTAATTCTCTTAAATTCTTTATATTTAACTAAGCATCTGACCTGCTACTCATCTTTGCCCCATTAAATGCTTTTTCCGTCAGTTTGATACCTTCCTCCATTTCTCTAGACAATTACGGATGGTGGAACCTCCCTTTAGAATTTGTTATCTTAGAAATATACTTTTTCTGAAATATACCCTTGATTATCTGTCACTGTGTCTCTATTGATCTATTCCCCTGTCCAGTATTCTAATTGGTTTCAGCTAGCTCTGTTTTCATGCCCACATAGTTGCCCTTAATTTAAGTTTAAATTACAAGTCTTAGATCCAATCTTGTCCTTTTCAAACAGGATGAAAAATTTACTCATTGTAGTTGCTACTGCCTAGAATTGCCTTTATTTTGAGGTCATTAATTAATCTGTCTTCTTACACAATGCCAATTCATTATTACCAGATTGTTTTAAAATCAGAATTCAAATTGCCAAATGGGATTTGAAACACTTTTTTCCTGGATTAGTAATCCAGTGAAATAACCACACAGATACAGTACCAATCCTTCCATCAGGGAGCTATAACACCTTTCAGGAGTACATCAATTCTGTTTAAAATCCTTCACAGGACTTCCTTCTTAAAAGTAGTGATGCTTAAACATTTGACTTCAGTCATAATGTTTAATGTTGTCTTTAATACATCCCGCCCTATGTTGTCGGCTGGCAGAGTGCACCAAGAACACAAAACGCATGCAGTATCAGGGATACTGTCCATTCAATAATTTAACTGGATGGTCCATCTTAGTCTCCTCCTGATATTTCCAGAACCATAGATGCCAGACTTCATCCGATTAAATCTAGTCCACATGACATCAAGAGAAAGCTGAACATGCAAGGTTATGGCGGTCTATAGCACAAAAATATGCTCAGAATTAGCCCTATCTCTAATCAGGCTGTTTTACAATAGCTACACATTAGCATGTACACAACCAGCTATGAAATTTTCCTGGTATATTCTTTATGAGGTCAAATACAATTCAGCTAATTACCCCTCCCTCTGTATATACTCTCAACGGTGAGAAAAATGTCAATGGCAGTGCTATCAAGCAGTACTAGTCATCAATAACTTGCTCGTATATGTTCAGTTTGGGTTCCACCATGACTATTTGGTTCAGCACTCACTATAGTCGTGGTTGAAATATGGACAAAAGGGGCGAAATAACTAGTCATTCTGGCAACAAGGCAGCATGGTGTGACATTAAGATTCTCTGCAGACATTTACCAAGTACTTTGATGAGCACTTGGAAATACCATTGCAGATATGGTTGCCACTGGCCAAGTGCTGGAACATGGGATTAGAGTGGATGGATTCCTGATGACCAGAGTGGACATATTGGGTCGACGAGCTGATTTCTGCGCTATAAGAACTATGAATCTATCAGCAAGCCGTCTAGGATGTCTGTATCATTTTTGAGCAAGGTAAGCAACAATGTGCATCTTGAACCAATCAGATTTAAAAATTCACATTTAGACAGTTGGATTGTGATACAGGAGATATAAGTTAGAGCATTTCCTTTATTGTAAAATTCATGTATTGAAAGCAAAGGAAAGAGAGAAAGGCAGAATTAAGAGACAGATGATTCAAGGCGGCGCCAACATTTCTTACAATAGTTCTGCACTTTTAAACCTTAATTCTAAATCAGCCATAACTTTGTATTCCTCACTCCGTTCAATCACCCTATGATCTTTGTGTCTTTGTACAGTACTGCACGCAAAACAAAACTTTTCACTGCACTTAGGTACATGTCACAATAATAAATCAAACCAAATCAAATCAAATTAAAAAGAAACAGAAGTGAAATCAAGTTCTTTTTTGAAGTAGAAACATGTTTCTTCTCCCTTTTCTTTGTTTCTTTTATCTCTGTCACTTGGAATATATATATTTTTAAAAATATCTTCAACAATAATTAAATAGAAATGCAATTCCTTAACTGGGAAGATAAATTTTCTGCTTCAAATGTCTTATTTTGAAATAATTATGATGTTTAGGATTAAGAGATTCTGTATACCTGAATTCCCCAAATTGTTCTATCCTTTTTAAACATAAAAGTTTTTAAACTAACTAAAACCAAAAGTTCGCGCCTTTCATGAACTTTAATATTGAGTCTCTCAATGAGTTTCCGGAGGAGTATATTTTCTGAAGGAACTAATTAAATTGGACAGCACCTTCCTGCAGTGGAAAGGATATCTACAGACATTGACATACAATGTATTCCTCAAGAATAAGAAGCAATGACTGTTTCACCATTACTGTACTTCTATTGCAAAATCTGTACTAACATCCTTGCATCTTCCCTGAAGAAAACTCAAGACTTGCATTTGCATAGCACTTTACACAAACACCAGGGTCTCAAAGCCCTTAACAGCTAATTAAGTATTTCTGAAGTGTCATCAACATAGGAAACACAACCGGTATTGTATGCACAGCAAGATCTCACAAACAAACAATGTGATAATGATCCAGATCATGTGTGTTTTTAGATGCTGGATGAAGGATTATTATCAGTGAGGACACTGAAGATTATGACATCTAGTGCAATGTGATCTTTATATCATCTAAGCAGACAGGTACAACCTTAGTTTATTATCTCGTTAGAAAAATAACATCCCCAACAGTACAGTTCGACCTCAGTGCTGCACTGGCAAGTTAACCTTGGAGTTTTGTGTTGGAGTGGGACTTTGAACCTGGAACATTATTGTTCAGCAGTAAGTCAGGGATGTACTAAGCAAAACTCCTCAGAGTTGCATAACAAACAAACAAACAATCTGAAAGGAACGAATAAACAGCCTCACGTGTTGCTGAGGCCAATTTGCCAGATCAAAGATACTTACACTAATGGTGATGAAAATTTAATTTCATTGCTAAATTTAATTATTAGCTTTTACTTAGTAAAGCAGTACATTTTACAATCCCATATAAGAATAGGTATAATCTGTTTTTTTTATTAAAGACTAGTTATATGAAATAAATAATATTTAAGAGATTCTGACTGTTTTAATTTTTGAAAAAAAAGGTGACTTAATATTTGATTCATATGTAGAGCAGCCAGACTGGACATCTGACCAATACCTGGTGTCTGAAGTGCACTGGCATAAATTATAGTCTGTAACATAACTTCTTTAATGTAAGTGTAGGAGACAGCTTGTGCGGTGTCATTTTGTTACACATGTCGCATAATGTAAAATATGTAATTATGCTAATATTATAATTGCCCTTTTAAATCAATTGCTTGATATAAAAAATCTGAATGGTAATTTTAAAAAGATCGACCATTAATTAAAGGAGCTGTAATGCATTGGTTTTGCACCATAATGAGGGATAATGAAGCCCTGTAGTTAAATGACTCAGTAAATTCAGATGTCAGTTGTTGGTTACCAATGGCAACTTATCACATTCAGTGACAAATGTGCAGAGATATTATTTTACATTGAATTATCCAAGCAAATGTTGTTCTGTTTACAGCGGATTTAAAATATGTTTAAGAGTAGTATTATACTTGGTTTTTGGATTTTGCTGCAAATTATCATACTGGAATTTAAAAATACTTGAGCAGCAGTGACACACTCTGCCAACAATGTCCTGAGTTTTCACCTCACAATGTCCCAAAACAATTTACAGCCAATTATGTACAAAGTTTATGTCCAAAAGATATAGAAATATTAATCTTACAATATTAAATATTAATGAATCTACTTAAGTCTTGAAATAATTTCATTATTTATTATTTACCTTCAAAGTTACAGAAGTAAACATGCTTAGACAAACTTGCACAGTTTACTTCTGTCTGAGATAATGTACTCATTTTCTCCTCACTATCTCTCTCTACCAAATTAACAAACTCTATTTCAGTTCAATCATTTTAAGTGTGATTTTGATATATATTTTGACCTTGCAGTTAAGAGGAAAAATGTTCAATGTGTTTATCTATAATTTTCCTCTGCACTATTTTAGTGGAGGTAATAATTGGCTTTTAAAAGACAACACATTAATACTAAGATCAAACTGAAGAACCTCATATAATCATGTTCAATGCTCATAAACTCTATGTTACAATGTTATTTTTAGTCCCTTACTGAACGTATTCCTCCATTTGTATTTGGGTTGTTAATCTCTAATAATAGACAATGCTTAACCAAACAAGTTAGGCTCGTACAGTTTGTGATAACTTATATAGGTATGTAAAAAGGAAATACATTAGCAAAGACAAGTGTCACTCCATTTGAGGCAGGGCGACAGAATTTATAATAGGAAATGGAGAAATGGCAAAGAAATTAAATAAGTAGTGTGTGTCTTTCTTTACAGACAAATCTCGGTGAAATACTTACGACCTAAGGATCTAGACAGCGTAGATCTAGAAAAAATAGTATTGATGAAAAAAACAATATTGAAGAAATTAGTGGGACTGAAAGTTGATAAAGCCCCAGGACAAAATGCCCTTCACCCTAGGGCATTGAATGAAATAACTAGAGATAGTTAATGCATTGGTGATCATCTATCAAAATTCTGCTAATTTTGAAATATTCCTATCTGCATGCAACATTACAGATGTAACCCTACTGTTTAGGAAAGGTGGAAGAAAGAAAATGAGAATCCACAGGCCTGTTAATCTGCCATCAGGAGATGGAAAATGATTAGAATCTGTTGTAAAGGATATGACTACTTAATATGTATGAAAATAGTTGTCTGATTGGACAGATTCAATATGGATTTATGAAGAGAAAAGAAGTCATGGTTGAAAAGCCATGATTCTTTTTTCTGAGGAAGTGGTTAGCAGAGTCAATAATGGGGGATCCAGTGGATTTTAAAAATAATTAATGAGTGGCATGTGGGTAGCATTAACATTTATACCCATCCCTAGGTGCCCTTGAGAGGATGATGGTGAACTGCCTTCTGGAAACACAGTCGTCCATTCAGTGTGGATTATTCACATTGCTATTAGGGAAGGAGGACCAGAACTTTGATGCAGCGACACTCATTGGTTTGTTCATTATCTGCCACAGATCCAATCTAGGCTTTATGTCCTTTTGGACTCAATGAACTTGGTCTGTAATGACGCTTTTGAGCCATTCTTGGTGATGAACATTGAAGGCCCCCATTGCGATTACATTCTGCACCCTTGCCTCCCTCAGTGCTTCCTCCAAGCAGTGCTCAACATGGAGGAGATCCAATTTGTCAGTCAAAAGAGACAGCCTGTGTTAACAAGTAGGATTTTCCTTGCCCATGTTTGATCGGATGCCATGATAACTTATGCAGTTGAGAGTTAATGGTGAGGGTTCCACAAGCAACTCCATCTAGACAGTATCGAATTATGCCACCACCTCTGCATGTTTGGTCTTGCTGGCAGGAAAGGATGTAACAGGGATGATCATGTTGATGTCTGGGATGTAGACATACTCATAGAATCATATCTTACAGATAATATCAGATTGTTGTTCGACTAGATTATGCAACAGCTCTCCTAATTTTATGATTTTGACAATAGATCCCAGATACTAGTTAGGAGGACGTTGAAGACTGGTCAGAGCTGAGTTTTCCACTGTTGTTTCCAATGCTTTTGTCAATGTCTGTCTGTTTTATTCCTTTGTTGAGAAGTTTGAACAGTTAGATACAAGGCTTTTTAGGCCATTTCAGAGTCAACCATATTGCTGTGGATTTAGAGTTACAAGGGTTTAATGGTCATCATTGGATTTTAATACCAGATTTTTTATTTTTTGATTGAATTTTCACATCTGCCATGGCAAGAACTGAACCCAGGTCGCTGGAGCAACACTTGGCAGTCTGGATTGCTAACCCAGTATCAATATCAGTTTGAGACCAACTTCCCCTGGTATGGTGCATTTGGATTTTTGGAAAGTTTTTTTTAAAACCAAACCTTGATTAGGGGTAATATACTGCACGGAATAGCGATTGGTTAACAGGTAGAAAACAGTCGGATAAAAACTGGCCCACTGTCAGCTGCTCAGGCCTTGACCAGTGAATACAGGAAAGATAAATGCTTAGGCCTCCGTAGTTCAAATCTAAATCAATAAATTGAATGTGGGGGGCAACTGCAACATTTCCAAGCTTGCAGATGATACAAAGCGTGGCTGGAATGCTAAGGAGAATCCTGAGAGGATGCATCAAGTGTTCAAAGGGATTTTGTCAGGCTGAGGGAGTTGGCAAGAGCATGGCTGATAGAGAATAACTGTGAGGTTATATACTGGACCAAATCATCCAGTGCAAGACGAAGATCTTTAACAAAATGTAAAATAACATCAGAGTGGTGAAAATGGTTTAAAAAGATTTGTTAAATGCAACATTCATAACAAAATGGATACATTGCTAGAGGTATAGAAAAATAGAAAAAAATGAGAGCATGATCGTCATCACAGCGACATAGTTGCTGGGCAGAACATGAGACATTTTCGAAGGACAGGAAGGAAAAGGTGGTGGAGAATCATTTAAATAAAAATGAGGTGAGTAGGGGTGTAAAAAGAGATCTTGGTCAGAAGAATCAAAATGCAGGGTTAGATTCACACCATCAAGGTGGAAAGCATAAGATGGGAAATTTCACCAATTGGATAACCCAGTTCAGAGGATATAACTCCCGTGTACATGACTTTCAGTCTGTGAGAATGGGGAAGGGGCAATCTGGTCAGGCACACTTGTGAACTGGGTGGGTCAGGAACTATATCACCTCTCATATTAAAGAGTGCAAATGCCGAGGAGGTGAAATCTTCATCTCTGTTTGCTGTTGGAATTAAAGAAAATGTATGAAATGCATACATTGCAGTAGTTGGAACGGATCCTAAACTGAAACAATGGAAGTAGTTCAAAACAGAAAAATCCACAATAGCTTCAGCTGTAAATAAACGTTGTTTTGATTCACTTGACAAATTGGCTGGAATGCAGATGTGCAAACTCAGTTCTGGAGATGAAACATCAACTGTGTCAAAGCACAAGACAGCTCCACGGCCTGTTGCCAATAAGTGCAATTATTATAAAGTCTAGCTTATAACTGAAGGAACCAAATGTTGGAGCACCACCATCTAATATTATCCAGAATGCATTTTGAACTGATGTTTTGTAGTGATCCAAATCCAAATTAAACACCACACAAAGTTCAGTGCAGTGGATTTTCCAGCCATATAAGCAATTGAATTTTTTCCTCCCATATCAAGTTACAGATCAAAATGCAAATTCTTCAGCTGTTCAGTTTCCAATTTGAAATAATGGAAAAAGCTAAACGACTAAAGGTGGAATGCATGATTTTCCAAAGAAAATTGGACAAATACTTGAATGGGAGAGAAGCTTAAGGACATTGGGGAAAGAACAGAGAAAATTGGACAGCTTTTGCAAAGATCCTGCACAGACAGAATGGGCTGAATCGCCTCCTTCTAGTCTACGATTTTATGACTTTGTGCTTCTCAGTGAATATTGGGAGACAATTAAAATTCAGTAAAATAATTGCAAGGTTAATTTGATGTAAAATTTTGATGTTGCAGGATGGTTTTTGTATTCACCAGCCTGGCAGTAATTGGCTGGAGCAGATTTCCTGCCCACTGTAAAGGTTTTGCACCCAGTATAGAATCATTGAGTGGTTACAGCTCAGGAGGCAGCATCAGCCTGAAATGACCATGCTGTCTCTTTGCTCTCACTCTTTCCCCAGAGCCTTATTCCTCCCCTTTTCAAATTCTTATCCAGGTGTTTTTTGAAAGTCCCAATGGAACCTATCCATTTGATATGCCACAGATTATCCTCACCTTGGTTCACATTTTATCATTTCAATATCTGTGTCTCTGGTGCGTGACTCTTATGCAAAAGAAACAATTTTCTTGTATCTACCTACTCTGTCCAGATGCCTAGATAACAAGGTGTGAGGCTGGATGAACACAGCAGGCCAAGCAGCATCATAGGAGCAGGAAAGCTTGACGTTTCAGGCCTAGACCCTTCATCAGAAATCTCTGTCCAGATGCCTGTTGATTTTGAATACAGCTATTAAATCTCCCCTTGACCTTTCCTTCTCTAAGCAAACAACTCCCATCCTTCTCATTGCTGGAGTATCTCATTGTTGGGACTATCCATATGAATATTCCCTGAGCCTTGTCTAAAGTGTTCACATCCTTCTTAAAGTGTGGTGCCCAGAACTAAACACAATTCTCCAGTTGAGGTGAAACCAGAGTTAAACAAACTATATCGTTGAAATGGTAGTTTTTATCCAGGGCATGGATTTCATTAAATGCCCTGAGCTCTGGCCTAATAACCATTCCCTTAATATGACAGAATTACTCCACTCCATTAATGTGTTTAATTTCTTTGACCGCCTTCCCATCAAGAACTTATGACCGTATCTGCCTTGTTCCTAACATGTAGCTTAAACCCAGAGTTTCCGATGCAGAGGCAGAAATGTTAGCTACAGTGTCACAAGACCTCCAGTAATATGGTACATCACCCAAATTGTTAAGATGGAAATATTTAGATGCATCTTCAGGGAGTCTTGCAATCTCCTCCGGGCATCAAAGATTATTTTTGTCTGCTCCATCTAACATTCTTTTCCATTCAGGGGTCATCGATGTGGAGTAGCAGGAATTTTGAGAACTAAAGGCAGGATTGTCGTTGCCATATGGAAGAAAGTGAATGTGGAAATTTGGACTACCTCTTCGAAGTGGAATGAGGCATGAAAGCACAACCTGCTCACATCTAGCACAATCAGATTACTTAATGGTCTATTAAAGTCCACTGTCAGAGATTGATGGTCAAATTCCAGTCACCTTTCAAGCCTTCTGAGGCTTTGGGAACCAGGCTAGCTGCCTGGATGTAGCCTCTCAGTGACATTCCAAGGAGCATACTGGCTCAGTCTGACAGAAGCTGCAGGCCTGCCAGTTACTCTCCACAACAATGACTACTGAGGACATTATTTCATTTTAATACTTTTAAAACGTGTGGAGAATGTATCGCAATCTGGAAGCACATTCTCTCTCACCTGCTTCAATTGCAGATCTCATCTCCTTCAAAGTTGGCGTCCTTCAGCCTTGAGAACATGCCCTCTGCCAACTGATTGGCCAGTTTTGGGAAATCATGGCTGATTGACTATTTTCGACGCCATGCAGGGCCAGGCCCTCCATTGGACCCTGACTCAAGGTCCCAACCCAAAGGACAAGATCCTGCTTCTAATCTCAACTCGTGGCAGAAATCTGTAGGGATTCTAATTCTAATGGCAGAAAGGGACATGGTCAAAAGCCAGAGGAGACATTTGCTGAATTAACTCAATGTCCTAAGCTTAATACAGATTCTGATAAACAATGTATTTAGCTAATGCACACAATACACTCTCATTACTTGTTATATGCTTTGCCAAAAATAAAACTCTCCACCCTTACCCTGAGGCTTGCATCGAGACCCATGTCTTTCGCTGCATTTCTCCACAAATAATTTGCTCTTCCTCATCTGAAAAGGATTCTAATGATGCCAAGTACTATTACAGCAAATAAAATTTGTGATGTGGCAAGAGGTCCATTCAATTTGTTTTAACCTGGTGTCTCCCTTTAAATGAAAATAAATGAAATGTGCTCTCTACTCTTTGAAGAAGTTTTCCTTTAAAGATCAATTAAGTAAATGCCATATCAAAATTAGTTGAAAGGCTAATTGAATATTTCTTGAATTGCAGTGTTGAATAAGTAGGAGACCACAAAAAGGAGCAGAAAAATATACTGCCTCATTCCGTCAGAAAGTGTATGGAGTGAGATGGATGGCTTTCCTTTACAAAATGCCAACACAATCAATTCAGTTAAAAGTGTCCTGTGAATGGTTTTGTGACATGTGTTTTTTCATTTCTATAATCAAGTTTAAGACCAGTACTTTCCATTTGGGGCTAACATACTAAGTAAGTTAGCTTGAAGCCAAAAACAAGTATGTGATTTCAAAGTAAATTTTCTAGGACCTGACAGGGGCCATGGGCAGTTGCCATATTGGTCAGAGTTTGTCTCAAAAATTCTGGGCATCATTATTCTCATGTATTTATCTGCTGAGAGATGATTTGTGCAACTTTACTCTTACCCCCAATAAAGCAGTTCACTCTCAAGCTCATGGTGACTTGCAAGTAACTGTGCCATAAATATGAATTAAACTCGCTGTAAATAGTTAGGGCTTGTACTTAACAGTGCAAGGACCTTTTGAATAATGTCATTAATAATTTGCAGTTTGTCAGCCTCTGTGGCCCAGAAATGGAAAAATTGACACTGTGAATGGACTATTGATTCTATTATTTATGAAGATCCCAGATGACATGTTGCAAGTTCATACTTCAGCAACTTGCAACACATATTGTTCAGGCTAAAGGGCGAAAGATAAAGTTAACAAACAGGACATACCATAAGATAATCTACTCTAGCAAATTCTGCACCAATTGTACTCTATCCTCTGTGATATGTGGTTTTAACTGAGCCCAGACTGGAGAAACATTTAATACAGAACAACATGCAAAGCAAACCAGAATTCAAGAATAATAACCAAATTATCAGAAGCAACACATGCAGGAACAGGCAGTATGATCTGACACATTTGGTATGCCCGGCAATGTTGTTTGCCTGTGTCTGTCAAAGAGGAGAACAGAATAAAAGCTTTAATGTGTCTCAACTCCAATACGACTGAAGTGCACAGCACTACTATTAGAAAAACAAGATAAAAGGCAAACAGTCTTGTTATTTCTTCTACCTTAATGAACTGAAGGACCTTTTTCTCAAAAAAAATTACAGTGTTGTTGTTAGGAAGTGATACTTGGTATGCAACTTTGAGCAAAGAACATTGCAAAGATTTTTGTATATCTGCCAATTTAATAACTGAATTCAAAAAGTTTCCGAAAAAATGAGAAGTCCAATTTTCCCATTATTTGGGCCATTATGGAATCTATTTTCCTGCTATTCTTTGCCATTCT
This sequence comes from Ginglymostoma cirratum, assembly GCA_024137785.1. Lineage (NCBI taxonomy): Eukaryota > Metazoa > Chordata > Chondrichthyes > Orectolobiformes > Ginglymostomatidae > Ginglymostoma > Ginglymostoma cirratum. The sequence continues at coordinate 15,901,077 of JAHRHZ010000051.1, read as the reverse complement.
GCTTTGTTCTAATGGACTATTGTACAAAAGGCCAATATTTTGCTTAAAAAGATTGATGGAGGGATTTAGTTGTGGGCATTTCCTCATATGGACTAAAAGACCCTGTGACCCCTTGAAGCACCAGTCTTTACTGAGTTAAGTGTGGAGTTCAATGTTCAATTCAGCAGCATCAATAATATGGGGGAGGAATTTAACTTGAGCATTCCATTTTACATGAGAAGAAGTGGTGACTAGACATTGAAAATCGATGTGACCCTGTTAGTAGGCTGAGACAGACTTAGAGTCCCCCCCTCATTGATATCTGACATCTACCTGATGCCACAATGGCCAAATAACTTGCCCACACAAACCAGGCAGAAGGCTTCTTTACTGTGCAAATCAAGGGCTAATACTGCTTTGGAATTGCAATTGGCTTCTACAGTAACTTAATTACAATGGGCCTCAAGTGGCCTATCCAGGGGTAATAAAAAGCAACCACAGGAGTCTGTTTGTACAGATCGTCCTCAATTAGCACAACAGTTACGTTCCTGAAAATCATCACATTAAGCCACATTATTTGAAACACCATGAAATATACACATCCAGGTTGCATTCCTGAACAAACAAGTACAGAATATGATACGAGCACAAAGTTAAGATGAGAAAATCAAGGATCAGCGCTTGGGCCCCAGCTATTCAAAATATAAGTAAATGTTCTGGATAAGGAAACCGAGAGCAACACGTCTAAGTTTGCCTATGGTAAAAAATGGGTGGGATTGTGAATAGTGAGGAGAATACAAGAAGAGTTCAAGGCGGTTTGAACAAGTTGAGTGAGTGATCAAACACATGATAAATGCAGTGCAACATGGCTAAATGCGTAGTTAAGTACTCTGCTAAGAAAAACAAAAAGGCAGCATGTTATTTAAATGGTGATATGTTACGAAGTGTGGCTGTACAAAAGAGATGTCGATATCCTTTGACATCAATGTAAGTAAGCAAGCGGGTATAGCAAGCACATTGGGAGGCAAATGGTACATTGGCCCTCACAGCAACAGGATTTGAGTTCAGAAGTAAGGATATCTTTCTGCACTTATACAGTTGGCTTCTATAGTAACTTAATTACAATGGGCCTCAAGTGGTCTGTCCAGGGGTAATAAAAAACAACCACAGGAGTCTGTTCGTACAGCTCATCCTCAATTAGCACAACAGTTATGTTCCTTGGTGAGATCATGTCTGGAGTATCGACTGCTATTTGATCTCTCTAATTAAGAAAAGATATACTGTACTTTCCAAAGAGGGAGTGCAGTGGAGGTTCACTAGGCAGATACCAGGGATGGCAGGACTGTCTTGAGGAGAGATCAATGAATACAGGCCCAAGCCAACCAGGGCTCAGAAGAATGATGGATGATCTGATTGAACTGTACATAATTCTGACAGGACAGGACTGGACAGACTAGATGCAGGGCGGATGCCTTTCCAGGGCGAGTGAAGGAGCAGGGAACACGGTCTCAGGATACAGGGCTGAGATGCGGAAACTCTTCTTCACTCAAAAGGTGTTGCACCTGTGGAATTCCCTAGCACAGAAGACAGTGGAGGCCATGTCACTGAATATATTCAGGAAAGAGATAGATACATGTTTAAATTTTAAATGCATTATGGGGTATGGGAGAAAAATGGCATTGAGATAGCAGATCAGCCATGATCATATTGAATAATGGAGCAGGCTTGAAGGGCCCAAGGCCCCTGTTCTTTATTTCATTTTTCTATATAAAAATAAGCAAAACAAAAATAAACACTGATGTTTCTGGTCTCATATAAAAGCTTGCGTACCTGGAGGTGGAAAACTGGATATTGAAACATCTCATCCGCAACTCCAGAAGGTTGAAGGTCATCAGATGTCTCTTTACTAGTTTGGAGATGGAGGGTTGAATGTCCTTGGAAAGAGTTTCTAAAATGAAACTTACCCACCTTTAATTGAGGTAGGCCAAAACGAGCTGAAATAGCAGAAATTTGCCCAAGAAAGTTGAGATGTGGTACACATTTATTCTTCGATGTTCCTGAGAACTGTATTGTTGTGAATCAGGTGCATATTGTCAGAATCACCAGGAGTAAAGCAAAAACCACAGAATGATAAAACCATATTCATTGAGATAATATTAATTAAGGAGTACCTGTATGAAGAAATGGCCACAAACCTCTTTCAATGGTTTAATGTTGTGGAGAAAGAGGGAGTAAATGTGCTTGGTCCAAGAGCATGAAGTCACACATCTCATTGTTACCTTCTCCCACCCTCTTCTTCCCTGACTCAGACTACAGATCTTTTTACCCACTTTGGGCACAAGTTGGCTTTCTCCTTCCTCATCGGTATCCTGTGGCGCTTTTCTTTAAGGAAGGGAGAACACATGTATATTTTTCAATTTCTCCATATATGTCGGTCGCATTGTGTCAAACATATAACACCAGCAAAACCTGACTGACAGCTTTATAAAAAAACTATACATCTTACAAAAGCCATTATCTATGGAAAAGGTTAATTAGAACATTTGAAGCATTAGGAACAACTTATATTTATATTGTACATTTAATATGACAAAATATGTCCAGGCACATTCAAAAGGTACATTTTAAACATACAATACCAAGTGTCATTAGTGGACTTTTAATCACTTCACTAAAAGCTTGGTCAAAGAAGTAGGCTTTAAGAAGTGTCTTGAACAAGAAAAATTAGGTGCAGAGGTGTAGGGAGGATATTCCAGAGCTTAGAACTTAAGCAAAAAAAGGCTGTGGGTGGTGGAACAATTATAATCAGGTGCACAAGAGGCCAGAATTAGACGAGAAAGGATACCTCAGTCAGTATTGAGGCTGCAAGAGACTGCAGAGAGAAAGAGCAAGAGAGCAAGAAAGAGCGAAAGAATAAGCGAAAGAGTGAAAGAAAGAAGGAAAGCGTGAAAGAAAGAGCGTCAGAGCAAAAGAAAAGGAAAGAAAAAGAACATAGGAACAGGAGTAAGTCATTCAGCACCTGCCTTCCAATTACAGCATGGCTGAGACAGAAAGAGAAAGAAAGAAAGACAGAAAGAAAAAAAACGACAGAGGAAAGAAAAGAGGAAAAGAGTGTAAGAGTGAGATAGAGTGAGGATAAAAGGGATGGGGAGTGTATGGATGGGGATCAGGAATTTAAGGATTCAAAAGCAAGGAGTCAAAAATTCTGTGGAGTATTAGTGGTCCTCTGCAAGAAACAGAGAATCCCCACTGAATTTCCTGACCATTGTACTTAAACTGTAAGTATAACTAGGCACTTGGAAAATCTCATCAGAGATAGTAGGAACTGCAGATGCTGGAGAATCTGAGGAAGGGTCTAGGCCCGGAACGTCAGCCTTCCTGCTCCTCTGATGCTGCTTGGCCTGCTGTGTTCATCCAGCTCTACACCTTGTTATCTCAGATTCTACTTGGAAAATCTCAATGTGATTCAGCAGAATCAATATAAATTTATGAAAGGGAAATGAAACCCATTAGAGTTTTTAAGAGTGTGTCAAATGTGATACATAATGATTGGAGTGGGAGTGGGATTGGGAGGTGAAACCTGTGGATGTAATGTATTTAGATCTTCAAAATATGTTTGACAAGGGTGCTATAAAAAACTATGTTATTAAAGAATGGGGTGATAAATATCTTGGATAATACATTAACATGGATTGAGAGCTGGTTCATAGATAGAAAACATAGGAGAGGAATCAACAGGATGATTTACAGGATGGCAGGATTTCAGTGGAGTGCTGCAAACCATTTTTTATAAAATTTGTTTGTGGGATTTGGACATTACTGGCTGGACCAGCATTTGTTGCCCATCCCTAATTTCTCCTTAAACTGAATGATTTGTTCGGGTCATTTCAGTGGGCAGTTAAGAGTCAGTCAATCACATTGCTGTGGGTCTGGAGTCACATGTAGGCCAGACCAGGTAAGGACAGATTTCCTTTCCTGTAGGACATTAGTGAACCAGATGGACATTTATGGCAATGGTTACATGTTTGCCATTAGATCAGCTCTTAACTCAATTTTTATAAATTGAATTCACCATGACGGCCTTCAAACCTATAATCCCAGACTATATAAAACCATAAGATTAAGGAGCAGAATTAGGCCACTCAGCCCATCGAGTCTGCTCCGCCATTTGATAATGACCAATATGTTTCTTAACCCTGTTCCCCTGGCTTTTCTCCCCGTAACGCTCAATCTTCTTACTAATCAAGAAACTTTCTATCTCTGCCTTAAATGTACTCAATGATTTGGCCTCCACAGCACTCTGTGGCAATGAGTTCCATAGATTCACAACCAGCTACCTGAAGAAATTCCTCCTCATCTTAGTTCTAAAGGGACATCCCTCCCGTCTGGAGCTGTGCCCTCGAGTCTCTCCTACTAGTAGAAACATTTTCTCCATATTCACTATATCCAGGCCTCTCAGTATTCTGTATTTTTCAATGCGATCCCACCCCCTCCCAAACACCCCTTAATCTTTCTGAACTCCATTGAGTACAGAGACAACTGCTTTTCATATGACAAGCCCTTCATCTCTGGAATCATTCTTGTAAACTTCCTCCGGACCCCCTCCAATGCCAGTATAACCTTCCTTAGATGCAGAGCCCAAAACTGCTCACAATATTCCAAATGTGTTCTGAACAGAGCCTTGTACAGCCTCAGCGATACATCTCTGTTCATGTATTCTAGCCCTCTTGAAATGAATACTAACATTGCATTTGCCTTACTAACTGCTAACGTTCCCTGCATGTTAATCTTAAGAGATGCCTGAACTAGGACTCACAAGTCCCTCTGTGTTTCTGAAGCCTTTCCCTGTTTAGAGTAAAATTTGACACTATTTCTTCCAACCACAGTGCGTAACCTCGCACTTTCCCTCATTATAATCCATCTGCCATTTCTTTTTCCCACTCTCCTAGCCTGGAGAGTAAGTCTGGACCCCTGGATTACCACTCCAGTGACATTACCATTATGTCATTGCTTCCCCATTTGAGGATCAATCTGCAGCTATTTACAATCAATATCAATGACTGTTATGAAGTAGCAAAGTACAACGTAGCTATATTTGCTGAACATGAACTAGGAGCAGAAGTGGATAATTCAGCCCCTCAAACCTGCTCTGCCACTTACTACAATCATGACTAATCTCAGCTCAGCCTCAACTTCACTTTCTTGGTTGCTCCTTGTAACTCTGCAGCCCATTGCTAATTAAATATCTATCTCCTCAAATTTATTCAGTGTCCTGGCATCTACCGCACTCTGGGATAGTCAATTCCACAGGTTCACAATACTTTAAGAAAAGTAATTCAACCTTGTCAGTTTAAAATCTGCCACCCCCTAACCTGAAACTATGACCTCTCATTCTAGATTGCTGCACAAGAAAAAAATCCTCTCCATGTCTATGTTGTCAATCCTCTTTAGTTTCTTCTATCCCCTATTAGATCTCTTATTCTTCTAAACTCGAGCGAATATAGGCCTTAAATATCTGGAATTAATCTAGTGAACCATCTCTGAACTGCCTCCAATGCAATTGGATCCTTCCTCAAGCAAGAGGACCAAAGTGGTGGCTCAGTGGCTAGTACTGCTGTCTCACAATGCCATGGATGCAGGTTTGATTCCAGCCATGGTGACTGTCAGTGTGGAGTTTGTACATTCTCCCTGTATCTGTGTGGATTTCCTCCCACAGTCCAAAGATCTGCAGGTTAGGTGGATTGGCCATGTTAAATTGCCCATAGTATCAGGGGATGTGCAAGCTATGTGGATTAGCCATGGGAAATGCAGGGTTACAGGGACAGGGTATGGTGCTGGGGCTGGGTGTGGGTAGGATGCGCTTTGGAGGTTCGGTATGGATTCAATGAGCCAAATGGCTTGCTTCCAAACTGTAGGGATTCTATGATTCCATGAAAACTATGCTCCAGATGCCTTACACAGATTGCAACAACATATCCCTACTTTTATACTCCTTTCCTTTCAACTCTACACACTCAGCTCTCAACTTTATTTGGCTTGATATTAATTTTAATTTCATAGCTTACTAATTAACATAGCAAGTATTTTTAGCATAATTTCTGTAGCTCCAATTAATTCATTTGTTGCAGAGTGTATAAATCCTTCTAAAAACCCTTCTAACAGCATCTGAACAGTTCTTATAACGTTTTAGAAAGTAGTTTATGCACTTGCTATATCTGCAACAGCTAGAGATGATTCAGTCACAATTAATATTTATTGTATTGTTTCTCAGTTCTCAATTTAAGATGACGTTATAATTACCTAGCAAGTGTTAATCCATCTTTGAGTGTTATTGAATATTGAACACCCGTATTACAGTCAGTGAAACACAGCTAATCCCGAAACTGACACAAACAGAACAAACCTCCCACAAAGTTAAACAGCTTTCAATTATAATTAATTAAAATATCTGTAATCTAATCTCAGGCGTTCAATTAAAATCATAAACTGTTCAAGCTTTATTCTTGCCGCTTATGTCATCTAAACCTGCCGATTAAATTACTGGCTTGTAATTGCAGAGGTATCCATCGTTGCTTTTGTTTTGTTTGAAAGAAAGTTGAAGCCAAATAAATGTTTACAATAAAACATGAGAAAGACAAACCAAATTCAGCATTGGCTTACAGAAAACCAAACAAATAATCTTTATTTGCATTGCAATGAAACTACATCAATAGTTGAGATTGTATCCAACGCATCATCCTCCGACACTCCCACCATCTGCAATCCGACCCCACGACCAAAGACATTTTTCCCTCCCCACCCTTGTCTGCTTTCCGGAGGGATCACTCCCTCCGTGACTCCTTTGTCCGCTCCACACTCCCCTCCAGCCCCACCACACCCGGCAATTTTCCCTGCAACCCCAGGAAGTGCTACACCTGCCCCCACACCTCCTCCCTCACCCCAATCCCAGGCCCCAAGAAGACTTTCCACATCAAGCAGATGTTCACCTGCACGTCTGCTAATGTGGTATACTGCATCCGCTGTACCCGTTGTCGCCTCCTCTACATCGGAGAAACCAAGTGGAGGCTTGGGGACCGCTTTGCAGAACACCTGCGCTCCATTCGCAACAAACAACTGCACCTCCCAGTCGCGAACCATTTCAACTCCCCCTCCCATTCCTCAGA
>JAHRHZ010000051.1:15872988-15893535 GCA_024137785.1 Ginglymostoma cirratum | reverse complement strand
GACCTGTCCGTCCTCCCTGGACTGACCTATCTCCTCCCTACCCCCCCACCTACACTCACCTTTACTGGCTCCATCCCCGCCTCTTCGACTTGTCTGCCTCCTCTCCACCTATCCTCTCCTCTATCCATCCTCTATCCGCCTCCCCCTCTCTCCCTATTTATTTCAGAACCCTCTTCCCCTCCCCCATTTCTGATGAAGGGTCTAGGCCCGAAACGTCAAGCTTTCCTGCTCCTATGATGCTGCTTGGCCTGCTGTGTTCATCCAGCCCCACACCTTGTTATCTCAATAGTTGAGATGTTGGGATCAGAGATAAAGCATTAAATGATCTTTCCAATGGCAACATGAAAGCACGATTGTGTTTGTACTCAGTGCAGTTTCAAATGGACCTATCACTGATTATTTAGAATCTTGTGATCCCAGTTTTAATTTGGCATAAATATGGATAATAATTAAAAAGTAAGACTTGCACTTAAATATCATCCTGCATGACTTCTGGCCATCCCAGAACATTTTGTGTAATTGAGTACTTTTTTAAAGTGATTTCATTGTTATAATGTCAAAAAATGTGATGAGGAATTATGAAGCATTTCTTTCTCCCATCACTCTCTCTTTGCCACGAATAAAAAGGATATTTTGCTGCAAATTCATACATATTTAATAATAAATTTGCTACTGGATGTAAAAGTAACATCAATTCACAATAATTTCATTCATGTTGTTTGCAATTCCCGGGATAAAGTTGATAATGGTGGAAGGACATGAATTCACAATAGCTTTAAAAATAACTTCCAGCTAATGGATTTGTGTTCACTCTGGTCTACAATTTAGCTTCAAATCATCACAACTGTTTCACAAATCCAGTACAGATATTTGAAAATTCAACCTTGAATTCAACCTACTACAACTATTTGCATGTACCTTTCACATAAAAAAATTCCAAAAAACTTTTTAGCTGATAGTAAGACTGGTGAGAGAAGGCTTGGATAAAGGGATAGGTCTTAATGAGATAACAAGCATGGGGCTGGATGAACACAGCAGGTCAAGCAGCATCATAGGAGCAGGAAAACTTGACATTTCGGGCCTAAACCCTTCATCAGAAAAAAAAGGTCTTAAGGAGACTCTTTGCAATGTAGAGAGAGATTGTAGAGAGACATCAAGAGGTTGTAGAAGGGCAAAGATAATTAGGGATGGAATTCCAGAGCTTGGGACCTGAAGCAACTCAAATCACAGCTACCGATGATGGAGTGATTAAAATCAGGGAGGCTCATGCATTCAGAATCGGAGATGGTCTGTAGAACTAGAAGAGGTTACAGGAATTGGTATTTGAAAACAGAGGTGAAAACTTTACAACAACAAAAAGGAATACCATCAAAATGCTATGCATCAAAGGAATTTCGAAAGGTCTACCTCATCATTACTAAAAACACATCAAATGTCATTAACGTTTGCCTTGAGGAAAAACAAATTGTGCAATCTGTGCTCTCTGATAAAAAGAAATAATTAAACAACATTTTAATTTTAGAATAGTCAACCCTTTATTCTGACTAAAATGCTGGGTGAATACCACCAAAGGTGCTTTTTCAAGAATATTTTAAATTCTATGGTTCTATTTTCCCATGCTTCAATATTTGAAGCCTAAAGAGTTTTAAATGGCAGCTGTAAGTTTGAGCTTGTTAAATGTTTAATTTAGTTCAATCAAGCACTTACCATACCCTGCAGGAAACTCTATATATCAGTATATAGACCCTTCACTCTGCTTCTCTACCTGTAATGAAACATCTGACCGGTGACTTGTTTGAAATCTGGACAGAGGGCTATATTGGTAGTGTCTGGCAAGTGGGGAGCTCTTAGTGTTTAAACTTCAGTCTCTTTTTTATGAGAGTAAATGTGAGAAATTTAGCAATGCCTGGTTCTACTTAACACACATTGTAAGCTTTACCAAACTTCTACTCAACCTCAAATTTACAGTATCCTTCCAAGAATTTATCTAACGATCCAAAGCTTCCCACTTTTGGTCAAGATAAGTTTCCCCATAAAGAAAACCGCAAACACACTGGTTCTGCTGGGAATATTGGCGTAAACTAGTGAATACAGTACACGAGATGAAGGAACATCATCCATGACAAAGCAGCCCACATGATTTGCTCCCAATCCACCACCTTTGACATTCTCTCCCTTCAGGACCAACGCATGGTGGCTGTAGTGTGCACCATCTACAAGATGCATTGCAGTAATTTATCAAGGCTCCTTAGGCAGCACCTTCAAAAGCTGTGACATCTCCCACCTAGAAGGACAAAGGTAGCAGATACATGGGAACATGATCAACTGTAAGATCCCCTCCAAGCCGCACATCATCCTGACTGCAATTATATCATCGTTAATTCACAGTCAAAGATGCTGGATCTCCCTAACAGCATTATGGGTGTACCTATAGTACATTGACTGCAGCAGTTCAAAGTGGCTCACTACTACTTCTCAAGGGAAGTTAGGGATGGGCAATAAATGCTGCAAAAGTTCTGCCAGCAACACTCAAATTCTATGAACAAATGATACACCCTTTCTTTGAAAAATGAAAAAAACTGCAGATACTGTAAATTCGAAACAAAAGCAGAAATTGCTAGAAAAGCTGACAGGTCTGGCAGCATCTGTCGAGAGAAATCAGGATTAACATTTTGCGTTGAGGGGTCCTTCCTCAGAACTGACTCAGAACAGTTCTAAGGAAGGGTCACTTGACCTGAAATGTTAACTCTGACTTCTCTCCACAGATGCTGCCACACCTGCTGAGTTTTGCCAGCAATTTCTGTTTTTGTTTTAGCTTTTAAAGTTGTTCTCTTTACTATCAATCTTAAGAAACCATTTACTCAGTGACACAGTAGATAGTTAGCAATCCAACTGATGTTATCATAATGTGCATTTGTAAACATTGGTTATAAGTTTTTGTGAATATGGTATTGCATTAAAGAAATGATACTCAGTTTTATGTCCCATTATCTAAAAGGTTGTTCGATGGATCTTCTGTAGCATTGTGTTCAAGTTCTCTTCCTAGTTTATATATAGTACTGCCTGAAATCCTGAAAAATCACGGGAGTTGAGTGGTAGGTAGAAACTAAGATCTTTCAGACAGGCCTCATGATTGAAGCAACTTCATCCAAATTTAGTCATGGCGACTGGTAGAATAAATGTGAAGCAGACTCTCAGTTTAGAGCATCAGAGAATCTTGTACATGCATTGTGTACAAAGCAATAATCTTCTATATTGATCATCTTTAAAAATGTTAAAATTTAAGTAACTTTGATTGCTTTTAAGGTGCTTTTAAGGTGCTTGCCTTTTTGTTTCTAATTATAACTGTTCTTTTTGTTGGTGGGGAAACTCACCAAAAATGCACAGAAACAAAACCTTTCTGATCTTTCCAGTGGATTTTGACAGCAAGCTGAGGGGTTTTTTTAATTATTTGTCCTGCTGTTTTTAAACTTTTGAACTCATTTGGTCCTTATTTAATGTTCTGCTTTCAGATCTGCTACAAATTGGAAATTCACCTCCATCAATTATGACTTCAGATAACAAAATCTTAGAATAGAATCTTAAATTTTCTTAATAAAAACCAAAAGAACAGCAGATGCTGTAAATCAGGGACAAAAACAGAAGTTACTGGAAGCTCAGCTGGTCTGGCAGCATCTGTCAGAAGGGTCACTGGACCCGAAACTTTTACTCTGACTTTTTTCTTCACAGATGCTGCCAGACCAGCTGAGCTTTCCCAGCAACTTCTGTTTTTGTACCTTAATTTTTCTTATCCTGTATCAGACCTTAATTCAGATGGGCAAGTCCCAAATATACCAAACTGTTATGAACTGTGGACTAAAAGAAATATAAGTTAAAATATTTCAGTCACTTTTTAAGCTTGGGAAATGTTAGAAAATATAACACCGTGCGTTGAAACTGCACAAAGCAAACAGAGAGAGAAAAACAACATTTTAATTGCAGGATATTGCTCCAAAGGTAGCAGATAAAAAATTACCAGTGTCCTTCCATCGCTGAGAGAAACATAATGAAAAATGGTTTGGTATTATTGCAAAACAGTTGTCTGTAGTGTAATCAAGTCTGTTTTGCCCTCCAACTACACCAGAATATAATGATACATGTATCATTAAGCAGCTGCCATGGATGCCTAAGGATACTGGAGAATTTATAGTGTGTTCCTCTCCCTTTAACAATACTTCCAATAGAGTTTCAAGTGGAAAAACAACAATTATTACAACAAATATTCAATTAAGAGAAAATAGGTCCCCCAAAACAGCATCATTGGAAGTGAGAATATATTTTTATTCTGAAACTACAGAAAAACAGAATAAAATTGCTCCAGGAGCCACGGTATAGGGCAACAAAGTACGCCTCTTCATAGGTTTTTTTTGATAAATGACTCTGGCATTGTATTCCACACCTGTAATGGCTAAAGGAAGATGACATTGCAGATTTGATCGCAGGTGGATAAAGACTATAAGCTCAAATTTCTAGCCAAGGACTCTTATCTCCCAATGATTCTGGGTAGAGTAGCAGATGAATCGTGACACCTGCCACAGGTAATATGTATGACCCACATAGACATGATGTAAACGGTGCATTTTAAAAATAACAGAAACAGGAAGACACATTTTTATTTTGCGATGACTGTTAATGACTTCGCACTGCACGCAGGTGATATTTCAGACCAGTGAGAAACAAAAAAGGAACAAAATGCATCTAAAATTTCAGCATATTTTCTGGGGCTTTTGTGCTGCTATTTATACCAGCAACAACTAATTAACTACAGTGAAATGTCCCAAGATGCTTTCGCATCCAAAGTCTCTAAGGACCCTGCCCCCAATCAAGTTAAACACCACATAATTTGAACAGAAAATACTTCAACCTGCTAAGGATTTCAGTTGAAGAGAAATTTTTGCACGTATTTCTCACTTGTAACTAACTTTGAATGCAGAGAATTGGAGAAAATTGAGATGCACATATTTATGGAAAGCGGCCAACATCCAAGAAGAATTCTGTGTGATAGTTACAAACATTGAATTTAGGTTCTGAAACAGGCCATTCGTCCAAATAGTCTATGCTGATGTTTGCACTCTACATGAACCTCCATACACCCTTCTTCCTCTAAGTCTATTAGCATAATCATTTATTACTTTCTTTCTTGTTTGTTTATCTAACTATCACTTAAATCCTTCCATGCGATTTGCCTCAACCATTCCCAGTGGTCGCAAATTCTACATTTTAACTACCACTGACTTAAGTAAGTTTATTCAAGAGTGATTATTTTATATTTTGGATTACCAGTTGTCATACAAATCACAAACTAATTTTAACTAACATTAAACTGAATCTTTTCTTAAGTAAAAATGCAAGATCCTCACTGCTAATAATTGAGGCTTATCAGACTGGGAAAAAGGCAACTGCAAGAAAACCTAAATATTATGCTTCAGAAGCTTAATGAGGAACAGTCTCTATAGTGGAATGCTAATCTGTATGATTACTATTTTGGAGCATGGCTTAATGGGCATGCTGAAATTCCTGAGTGTACTATCGTAACAAAATTGTTAACCCATTTATTTTTCTTAATTAAAGACTTCATTAAGTGAGGGCACACAGGAATATATTATTGACTTTGTGACTTACTGACAAAAGAATCAGCCTTCTAAATAGATCCTGTATTAAGTGAGGCCTTATTACAATGTTATAGCTGGCAATTAACTAAGGCTGGTTTCACACCCGAAGAGCTTTAGTTCTCAAGTCGTTCCATGAAGGATTGCTGATGCCTGTCTTGTGAATATGATAAATTCGATGCAAGCTTGTAGCAGCACAAGTGGTAGTTTGCTTTTTAGGAAGCATGTGGGATTCTTAGGATACAGAGCACCATTCACTGCAGTCACTGTCATCAAAGCTATCATAAAAATGCTTTGCTCCTCATCATCATGAAAGGATGGCTAAGGACACTCTCTGTATGGCCACCAAAGAGTTATACAATGTAGCAGATGTTAGAGAGTTCCATAATTCACCCATTAATGAACCAAGGGTTCCCTACTTCTTTTCAAGGAATTTGCAACATGAAGTGTATTATGGATAAAGGAGTGAATAGGATGTATTAAATTAGAATTGCTTTTCCCCTTCAAGCCCATGAGAGCAAGGTAATTGTTTAATTTAAGTCTTTCTCTTTCTAATCCTGTCCCTTAATGAGGTCATGAAATAACTGCACAGGGGCTGGTATCCCATCACCAAGTCACCCATTATTTATTAGTACACTGGCTGTAGCGAGCTCACTCAGAGTCAGTCACCTCAGCTGAGGAGATTCTATCTCCTAGTTATATTGGTCAGGGCTCCTGATTGGCCCAGGTTCACAACCCCAATCAAGGATCTTGTAATCAACAAGATCCACCTGGTTCCAATCTCTACAGGTAGATTGGAGCATAGCCCACAAGACCTAGTTTGTCAATTCTCATTTTATTTTTAAACAGACCCAATAAATACTTTAAAATGAAATCAGTGATTGGGTTTATTAACAGAATATTTGAAACATGGGGCAAACAATTTTGCCACCCTATCCAAACACACAAGTATTCAGGAGATGAGTGAAGTCAGGACAGAAGATGAGTTAGGTTAAATTCCACATTTTGGAAATCCAGACATAGTTTCTTAAAAAAAGGTTTGTGTATTTATGTGCAAGGTCAGTGCCCAATAATAATTTCTTGTAGGCAAAGGGCAGTTTTCTTTCTAGTCAGCAATTGGGAGATGGAAATGGATCCTCCAAGGCAGTTTGTTATTTGAGACTAGAGTCTTGTGAGCTTGCAGGTAGTGGGCTGACCAACACTCGGCTCCTCACCCCTTACAAGTAAAGGTTTCTGACCTGGCATAGCCCTGAAACAGCTGACTGAGAATGACCAGGCCTGTGGACTTGTTTGGAAGACTTCTCTTAGTGAGGTGCCTTGGAGCTATTGGGGAGCTGGAGACACCATGTACCTCTCTAACTTCCATGTTGAGAATTGTCAACATCTAGCTTGCTTGCAGTAGATGATAGAATAGAAAATTCCAAATGAATGAGGTGAGGTGTACAGTTATAGTCATTCACAAGGAATAACCAGCATCCACCACCCCACCCCACCCCACCCCACCCCACCCACACTTTAAAACACAGCCCAATGCTTCCAAGTGAGAATCTTGTCTCAGTATCTGGAACTTTAAAAATTCATCAAGCTGGATTGAGAAGGACCTCATTGGCCTTTTTGCACACTTTGTCCAGTTTGCTCACCATAGACCACATTGTTCAGGTCCCTGTAACATTCTGCATTATGACTCACATTGTGCTCAATCTCTGCAAACCTGAGGACTCTTTCTTTTGAATTCCATTGAAGTTACACTAAATTGCAGTGAAGCCAGCTCGCAGCATGATCTGTGCAGCTCACTCGCTTGTTTAGATGCAGGATCCTGCAGTTCATAACGAGACCAATTCCTTGAACAACCCAATAGGTACACTGGTCAAGCTAAACAATTTCTTCATCTCACATTAGAAGTGCTTCCCATTCTGAATCAATGAGCTGAATATATAATTATCAATAGTAGGGATAGCCCACTAGTGAGTTTAAACAGAAAAGATACTTCTTTGACATAACAAATCGCATGATAGCAATAGGTACATTTTACACTGTCTTTCTGGGCATAACTAATGAGGACTATGAGGAGCTGTAGAGACCACATCTGCTCTCCTCGAGAACTCATGTAGATCTCAAGTGTTTCCAAAGACTGTGTGATATCAGATTGGATGGAGTTTAATGCAATATCAACATTAACTATTTCAAAACCATTATCTTATACAACAGCTGCAGTCTGGAAAATTTCAAATGGTATGTGATCAGTGTTTTCAATATTTACTTTAATTGATCTTTGTTGAATGAAAATCCAGCCCAATGGAGCTCTGTGTTCTGTATATTTCTAAGCTGCAGTGTAAGACTCTGAATTCCTGAAGGTTCAGCTTAACCACTGTTAGAGTTCTAGTATCCAGAAGGAAAAAAACCACCAGTCAAACTGATGAATGAGACATACCGATCCAGCTTAAATAATGCAAAATGGAAGTCCAGTACAACTAATACATTCATTTCCAAGTCCTAATGATTTGTACTGATTTTTCCCTCTGGGATATGTATAGGAAAGAGGAGGGAGCATCAGATAAATACATAAGGTCACATTTGCTACTTGAAACAGAGACTAAAGACCATCTTTTGTATCATAACAAAGATACGCCTTCACCCACTGAAGAAAATTTGCAGGTGATAAGATAAGCAAACGTAATTTTACAAATTAAAACAGGACTATTCAGAACATACACTTTTTCTTTCCACAAACAATAATATCATTTATTGCCTCAAGTAGGGAAAGAGACTTGATTTGGGTTGTGTCCATTCTCTTCAACTACTTTAGAAGAAAAATATCCAATGAATGAACAAATAATTTGTATTTTGTATCTTCTTCGAAGAATTCTAATAAATTGGTTAAACAGATTTTTTCTCTGCTGAACAATGCTGACTTTTCCTGATTATTTTGAATTTTCCAAATGCTCAGTTATAGCTTTTCTAATGATCAATTCTAATATCTTTCCCAAGCTAACTGGCCTATAGTTTCTTGTTTACTGCTTCCCTGCCTTCTTGAACAGAGTTATATTTGCTATTTTCTAGTTTGATAAACATTTCAAGAATTCAACAATTTTTGACAATTAACACCAACACATCTACTACTCCATTGGCTTGCTCTTTTAACACCCTTGGATGAAGTCCATTAGGACATGAAGATTATCTACCTGCAGCTCCATCAGTTTACTCAGTACCATTTCTTTTGTAGAAATAATTTCACCAAGATCCTCACTTCAACTTTCACATTGACAGCTATTACTACATGTTTTCATATTCTCTTTATTGAAGACTGAAACAAAATATTAATTGCATCCACCAATTCTTTATTAGCTACTTTTAACAACGCATGCTGTCTACAGACGACTAGCATTTACTTTACTAAGCCTTTCCTTTATAAATACCTATAGAAACTCTTCCTGTCTATTTTAATAGTTCTAGCTAGCTTCCTCATGATGTAATGGATTATTTCTGATTAACTTTTTAGTTATTCTCTTAAATTCTTTATATTCTGACCAGTTGTCTAACCTGTATCTCACCTTTGTGCAATTATATTCCTTTTCCTTAAAATAGATAGTTAACCAAGAATGGTGGATCCTCCTGTTGGGACTTCTCTTTATAATAGGAATAAATGTATTCTGAAATATCCCCTCAAATATCTGCCACTGCTTGTCCACTGACCCATTTCCTGGCCTAATATCCCACTTTAGATTTCATGCCCTCATAGATCTGCTTATCAAAGGTTAAATGTTTATATTAGATCCATTTTTCTCTCTTACAAATTGGACGCAAATTTCAATCATATTATGATCACTGCTACGTAGTGGTACCTTTATGCTGAGCTCAACAATGACACTGATCAGATTACACAATCCCAAATCTAATATAGCTCTGCTCTCTGGTCAGTTCTAGATCATAAGATAACACAGTGTGGAGCTGGAGGGACACAGCAGGCCTGGCAGCATCAGAGGAGCAGGAAAGCTGATGATTTGGGTCAGAACCCCTCTTCAGAAAAGAAAAAAAGCAGTTCTTACTATCTCTGAGTTCTAGATCATACTTCTCTAAAGAAACTATCCCAAAAACATTCTATTACTGCCACATCTAGGCTACTATTACCAAGTTGATTTTTCATGGTTTATGTAGTTTAAAGTCACCAATAATCAGTGCCATCCTTTCTTCACAAATCTGATATTTATTCTCTCGCAATTTGTCCTACATTGTGGTTACTGTTCAGAGGCCAGTTGATCACTTCCACAAGTGACTACTTCTTTTTACTGTTGCTCATTTCAACCCAACCAGATCATCTCTAATTATTGCACTATCTTTCATTGGGAGTGCTACCTCTCTGCCTGTACCTAGCTTCCTTTACTTGAATGTCATATTCAGAGCCCATTCTTGGTCATCCTGCATCTATTGGCAGCATGGTGGCTCAGTGGTTAGCACTGCTGTCTCATAGTGCCAGAGTCCTGGGTTCAATTCCACCATTGGGTGAGTATCTGTGTGAACTTTGCACACTCTCTCTGTGTCTGTATGTGTTTCCTCCCACAGTCCAAAGATATGTAGGTTAAATGGGTTGGCTATGCTAAATTGCCTGTAGTGTCCAAGAATGTGCAGGGTAGGTGGGTTAGCCTTGGGAAATCAGGGGTAGGATAAGGGTGTGAATCTGGATGGGATGCTCTTCAGAGGGTTGGTGTGGACTGAATGGCCTGCTTCTGTAGTGTAGTAATTCCATTCTCTGTCTCCATCAATGTTAACTGTGTAGTTGCTCAGTCACACATAGGTCCTACACGTGCTGATTGAAATGGCTATCAGATCAAGCTTAATCATTCAAAACTATTGTTGTATTAATTTTGTAATAAATACCACATGCACTCAGATACAGAGCCTTTAATTTTGTTTTGTTATCTTTGCAACAGCTAGTCTTGACTGCAAAGTATGCTTTTAGGTTATATCTCTTTGTCTCCTATCATTCTCTGACCATCATTAATATATTGCACTAAATGTCATCTATGTAAATTTGCCATGAGATTCAGGGTAATTAACCTCACAACACAGTGGTCTATTTTGGCTGTGTAATTTGGATTAAGATTTTTCAAACTACAAGATGACAAAACAGTCCTGTATCTCGACCAGTAAGCTATGGTGGCAGCAGTATGTATCATTTACAAGATACACAGTATCTTCCCAAGGGTGATTAGAAATGGGCAGCAAATGCTGGCCTGGCCAACAATGCCCTTACTCTGTGAAAGAATAATAAAGAGAATAATTAATTCATACACAAAGAAGTGGTATCTATGAATAGCTGAAGGTCAATCTTCAGTTTCAATTTACTGCTTATTTTATCGTGATCCTTTCCTTGACTAATATTATTATTGTAATATTCAATGTTTATTATTTCTCAATCATCTTCATTAACCATTATTGCACTGCCATTTTGGCTACCTACAGAATCATTTGTGGTCAAATATAAAGATGCCCTTGAATGACACAAGATGCGCTTCCTCCACACATAATTCCAAAAGAAACACAAGAGAGGTGATTGAGTAGGTAATTCCTGAACAAAAATGTATTTATCTGGAACAGTTTGTCACAAAGAGAGATTTCTTAATACGTTGATACATTCTGACTGTAAGTGCTGTTCATTCAAAATTCACACACAAGGCCTTGTGAATAAATTGGCACCTCCTTCAGCTTCAAGTCATTATGCAGAAATATTTTGTATTCTCAAAGCTAGTTCAGTGATTTTCCCTCATTTACTGAAGCAATTGCACAGACTCTTGAAAAATATTAAATGATCATTCCAACACAAGGGGCTGGATATGACGTGCCTCTTCAGGGTGCGTATTTTGGGGTAGGGGTATAATAAAAGGGCATGTGGCTAGTCAACCTGAAGTTCAAACTCATAATAGAGGGTGGGTCAGTGGGCACAGAAAATGATAGCCCTGACACCATGTGAAGATAGATAAGCTAAGGGTTAATTGATCTTGATGAAAGCACAATTGACCTTGAAATTATGAAGCCTGCACCATATAGTTTGAGGGAGCCAAGCAGGAGTGGAATTCTTCTTCTTTAAAACAGAAGTGTTTAAAAGCACAAGGAAGGGAGTACTATCGTTTGGGGGAGAAATGGAGAATTGTTGTCCTTTGTCCAATTCAGGGCTCCTCACCCAAGAATATATCACACTTTGCTTTCCTACCTGCCTGTAGATAATCTGTTCAGAGATATTATCAGACCTCTGGGGCAGTTGGATCTTGAGGAACATTAGCACTGCACCATAAAAGCTCCCTACTTGAATGCAGTTTAAAACCCACCCCCACTCAACGCCCTTACACCATCTTCCCAAGATGCTAAAAAAAAAAGCTGCTGAAGGTACTGATTAGATTGACCAGCAACTCCAGAGGATTGCTCCAGAGGTCAAAGTCCTGCTATCAATCAAATTCCCCTGGTCATACAGCGGGGCAGACTTGCTGCTGGTTTATCACTCATTGTGGACTGTTCTTCTGGGGGCAGGGAGGAAATGGCAGGGAGGAGAGTGTCCCACCCTCCACCGTAACTTTCTGCCCTTGATCTCATTGTCATCCTTCAGTTACAAGGTAAATTACGTTACACAAGATTATTCACAATCTTTGAAATCTCAAAGAGCAGATAAAATACCATTCTTGGAAAGGAATAACAACAAAAGAATAAAATTATAGAGCATTGTTTTGTTGCTTTGTAACTCCAGCTCTACAGTGCTTTGAGATGTCTGCTCACCAAAAACTATCACTTCTTGACCACCTTCGATTTTCATCACTTTTAGTCATTGAGGAGTCATGCTCAGGAGCTATCCATTTACTTTAAGATGCTTCTTAAAACCAACCCCCTCCACCATACTTTCAAGCAAATACTTCCTCGTGTGGCTTGGTGCCAGCAGTACAGCAGGCAATGTTGGCCATGTTGGGAATGGGAAGGAGATTATTGTGTAGGGTTTGACATCTATTTCGCCTCTCCTCCAACATGTAGCCACACAGATGCTATGGCCATATGATGGACCTTCTACATCAATAGCTGGATGTATGGCTGCATCTTTGACTTTTAAAATGCTCATATCACAGAAAACACCACCATCTTGGAGGTGTCATTGTGGGTCTCTGGCCTGTCTGAGCTGTGCCTGTTGCCCATCTATCACTGCAGACCCTGTAGTTGTGATTCCCACCTCAAGAACCTATTTGTCAGCAAGCACAAAGACTCTTGCTTAATTGGTTGCCTTCCGTAGAATCCCAAAACTGAGAAATCAGCGATATTTGCGAAAGTCAAAGCCCGGTTTGTTGCCAACAGCTGAAAAAAATTTGAAGACATTTTGATTCTGCCTGGGAATCATTTAGGACGGTTTATAAATGGAGTTTGTTGCTGCAAAACAGAGACATCCCAAGAGATTCAAGGATGTAAAAGGAAAGCTATGAAGAAAACAATAAAGTTTGCTTCTCATATTCAAAATTTCTACATTATCACTGACATAAATTTGGAACTGATTTCAAAGGTTTCATAGCAATAACGGGGTAAATTTTGGTGGAAGTTCTGAAGCACCTGCTTTTCTAATATAGACCACTAAGCAAATGTCAATCAAGTAGAGCCCAGAAATGTAAGCCAATTTACAACCACCAGCATAAGTGCCCCAGTTGCTCAAATTTTCATACCAGGGTGTGGGTGTGGTTACCACCTGGATCAGGCCCCAGTGGCACAAACAGGATTCAGAGGCAATATGGTTTGCCATTGTTTTATGAGACAAGCTGTGGGAAGGATGGTTCAAGATTTCATCAAAGTTAATCCAAATATAAAACAAGTAAGAAAAATCGCCCAACTACCCTTCACCTTCTTAGGGCACATCCATGTTAACCTATGCCACTTTATGTCCCTCCACTCACTCCCATTTCGTCTGATGCCCTGTCAATTAACGTACCTCCACCATGCCATCAAATGCCATTCTCACCCACACCTCATATGTAAGCTTAGTGCCAGCTTGTGCATTCCCACTCCCTCTACCCATTGCAATTTCCTTGCAGCCTCTATGCAAACTCATCCTGCATCCACCAGTGGCAGACCAAAGACTCAAGACTTTTAGTTTATTTTTATCAAATGGCTATTGATAATGTCATTGTTTAAGAAAAAAAGTCTGAGATAAAAGGCATTCACAACATCAAACTTCCTTCAAGTTACTTAATCTCTTACATAAGCATTTATATTTATAGTCCCTCATTTACAATTATGAATCATAAAGTAAACTGACTGACATCCCACTGTGATAACTGTTATATAGCACAAATCCTAGAACAAGAGCCCTCAGAGTTATGTCAACAGACAGATTTGAATTGCAAGTGCAGCTCCTTAAAAAAATGCTTTTCAAAAATATAAATGTCTTGACAGCTTCGCAGTTCCAATGAGTTTATTCAATTTTTGTTGCACACGTTAGCAATCACAAAGGGATATCATGGCTTAGCAAAAGGGAGTTGTACCTCTCCAAATACCTCCAGCAGCTTTGTATTTCCTATCAGACCATTTAAAATGCACATGTAATGTTTTGAATATCACACTGGTGAAAATTTGCTTGTTTGAAAGTAGCTGCATTTTAACATGTATAGCTGCCTCTATGAAGATTGACAGAGTAAGTATAACTCGACATCATTCTGGTGCTGACGAATGCTGGGTTTGTGGCAGGACTTCTGGAATCAGGAGTCATGCCATGTGGTTAAGCTCTGTCTTGATGAAATTCAGGTTTCAGTGTTTTATTGGAGATGGTGGGGTGGGGGGGCATGCAAGATGGGACACACTTGAAATTACGACCCAATGACTAGACTGACTCATCTCACTTATACCTGTCTCCCTAGCAAAGTAATGACTAAGCTACGATGGAAAGAGATTTTCATACTTGCATGTGCCCCTGATTAATTAATCCATGTTAGGTAGCTGATCAGAAACATGAGTAGGCCATTCTGCCCCTCAAGATTTTTCTAATATTCAGTTCGATCACAGCTTAACTTCTTAACCCACATTAGTTCTGAAAACCTCAATGCCCTTGCCAACAAAAAAACCTTTTTTGAAAGTTGAAATTGACCCCATCTCAACAGCTCTGAGGGGTAATGACCATTGGATTTCCCTTACTCATTGTGTGAGTAAATGCCTTTTGATATCTTCCTTGAATTGCTTGTAGAATCTCCACAACAGGAAACAATATCCATCTTTTCTAATGTATTTCCGACATAGTAATCTATTCAGTAGGGGAGATAATGGCCTAGTCATGTTATCGTTAGGCTGCTAATTCAGGCACCTGGGTTCAAATCCTGCCAGCGCAGAGGGTGGAATTTCAACTCAACTTTTTTAAAAAATTGAAATTAATGATAACAATGAATCTATTGTCAATTGTCAAAAAAGCCCATCTGGTTCACTAATGTCTTTTAAGGAAGTAAACTGCCATTATTACCTGGTCTGGCTTACCAGGTGACTCCGAACCCACAGAAATGTGGTTGACTCTTAACTGACCCCTGGGCAATTAGAGATAGGCAATAAATGCTGCCTAGCTAGTGACACTCACCCATGAATTAATTTAAAAAGTAACCTTATAACATCCAGTGTAATGTAACCTCTTGAAAATGGTTGGAAAGGATAAAAGAAGTCATTTACAGAGCAGAACTGCCAGTTAATTATTCTTTGAAGTACAATCACTTGTTATGGGGGTAAACACAGCAGCCATTGTTTACACAGCTACATTCCACAAGAAGGAACAGAATAAGTTAATGGTTAGGTTCTATTTTTCTGGTGGTGTTAAGTTGAGTGTAGAATATTGAGAATATTTGACTCCTTTTCAGGGTGGTATTTCCATTCAACTGAATAGGCAGGCAAGCTGTAGACTAATTTTGTATTTGAAGGGCATTACTGACATTGTGGGCTGAATTTTATGGTTAATGCTAAGGTCCTGGTACCAGGCTGAACGGGAAGCAGCAGACACGTTCACTGCATTTGCCAATTAAGCGGTTGCTGGGAGGGCTGCCAACCTCATTAAAAGAAAACTGCGGGTGCCTTAAGAGCTGCTCTACTGATCAGAGAACAAGCAGCTCGACACCATTTTTTCTGAAGAAGGGTCTAGGCCTGAAACGTCAGCCTTCCTGCTCCTCTGATGCTGCTTGGCCTCTTGTATTCATCCAGCTCTACACTGTGTTATCTCAGCTCAACAGCACTACTGCTTGTGGTGGCCACTGCTAGAACTGCGCCTGCAGTATGTGCATAAATCAAGGGCCAGCACTGGTGAAGAAAGATAATAGAGGCTGGTGAACACTAGGGCCAATCAGGAGGGCAACCCCCTTCCACACTCCAAGTACACTGGGAGTTCACCAGGTTTCACTGGATTGTCTCCCCAGTATGGGAGATGGAGGATGTTCTTAACTGGCCACTTAAGTGTCTCACTTGGACTCCCGAGTGACAACCCATCTACCACCTTTTCCTCCAATGACAAAGTCACATGGGAGTTGGATGGCTTGAACTCATCTCATTTAATTATTACACCCCATAATACTTAGACAGCCTTCTCGCTCTGTAATCCATCACCAATGAACAGGACAAATTCTAGGCTATACTGCCAGATTATACCCAGGGTGGAAATTGTACTAAAACCCTTCTAATTCAAAATTAAATGGGATTGCTCAATTGAGATGGCATACTTCAGATCTGACCAGGTGGAAGTTAGCCAGTGGAACTTAGATTCAAAGATGACATCACTAGGTGATTTGGAAGCACACACAAGCAAACTTTCTTTTTTTGATCAATTTTTTTCTTCAGTAAATTCAGTCACATTTTGATGAGCACATTAAGCATCCAAAGGCTATCGTTCAGCCTTTAAGCCTGTAAATAAAGCAATTACATTGCTATATAAGTGCAAGTTATATTAATTACAACATACCTTTCATGCAATAATTACCACTGTGTTACTTGAATAGAATTGAGGCTTGGTCAACAAAGGCTTGCTCAGGGTTTAGGGAATTACTTGCAGGATGACAGGGGGAGAGGGCTGGTAAGTTTTAGGGAGAGAATTCAGTGGTATGTGAATATTCATGTAAATCATCATAGGATTGATACCATTAACAGATGAGACACGAATCTAGAATAAGAATGCAAAGAGAACAGTCTTAGACTCTATACTAGAGAGTTGTATTTAGTAACCTATGTACAGATGTAAGTAAAGAAATGATACAGTACATAAGGAATTGAAGAGCCTTAATTAGACTGAAGGACAAAACAGCCTGAAGACAGTGTATTTTCAGGCACACACAATCCATTGCTACTTCAGATCAGGACCTCAATGTTTTGTTAGCTGCATTGGCTAAAAACACAATTTAAAGCAAATTCCAGAAGCTGGTGTTAAAACAACAGACGGCACAGCCGACGTTGGAGTGATTAAAATTGGGGATGCTCAAGAGGCCAGAATTGATGGAGGCATGTAATTTCAGAGGGCTGCTTGAATGGAGGAGATTTCAAAGATAAGGGTATCCAACAAAAATAAAGGTGCACTCAAGGCAAATACATGTTTCCTAACTGGAGTACTTTGAATGTCTTGCAATACCAATATCGCAAATTTTAGTGATGTCTAATTAGAACTATCTAAGTCTGGTTGCTCAGTTTAGTGTGTAAATTGTTTATAAAGGATCATCCATGTCTGTTATTAATCCAAGACTGAATGAAGAATGAGTGACCAAATTTGCATTGAACTAGCACCTTCACACACCCAGGATATTTTTGAACAAAATATTTTGTAGCAATTCCTTTTGAACTGCAGTCACTGCTGTCAGTCAGGCAAAATAGAAAAATTCTCTGCTGCCACATCACAGCTTATAACTTCTTAGGTACCAGTGCAGAAAATTAATTAACAGATTTACCATTCCCACCCCCAAATGCCCTCAAACAATCTGACGTGTGGTACCTCGATGGAAATACTTTGCATAGGCTCAGAGGTCCAGTCTTGAAAGTATTCGTCGATCCCAGCTTTCAACATGTAGTTTCAAATAAACTGAACCACTCAACTAACAAATGAGGAGGTCATAAATCTCCATTTTCAAATTATAGCCGTATTACAATTCTGGGGCCAATAGTGGGTTAGAGTACAACTACACTTTTTTCCTTCCCTCTCAAAATTTCCAATTTGACCATTCCATTCAATAGCAAGCTAGATGTATTTTCAGCCCTCGACTGATGCAATGTTTCGTAATGGAGTGCAGTACTTACAAGGTTTTCTGGTTCCATTCAGGGCAATCAATAAAAGATGTGAGATGTGTAAGTCAGGGCTGAATATTAATCTAGCCCTGGCTTTGTTTCCAAGCAGTCTACAGGCTCTATCCATCTTGTAGGGCCTCTGAGGGTCATTTGTTTTGTCTGTCCAGCCTCAAAAATTGCAGATTGCAACAGTGAAACAGCAGAATTAAAGTGCGCTTGTGATTAAATCAGACCAAGCATAAAACCAATAGCTGCCTTGTTGGAAATTTTAATCCAATGAGCAAATTTCTTTCAAGTTTGCACATTTTAAACAAAAGGCTCAAACATAATTAAACCTTTATTAAGCAATGCATGAAATTATAATTATTTTCAACAATACAGCTAAAATGTACGTCCCGAGATTAACCGAGGTCATGTTCTCCTTTGAAACAAAAATCTAATTTTGGCCACAATTATTTTGAAGAGGACAAGTACAGAAGTAGAAAAAAGATTAAAAGAAGACTTCATAATAAAATTGTACTCTGTACTGAGAAATGCGTGAAGAAACTATACGTTGCAGTGAATGATGGAGACACAATGAAGCCAAGCTCCATGAAAGTTACACCTTTTAAATTAGGCACTTGTGCCATAAAATTCAGCTCTGTAGCATGCACATTTTCAATGCTACCACTGCTGTTTCAATAGCATAAAGGCACCCAAAGCCAAAGGCATACAATTCAGATTCAAGCCACAACAGGTACCATTTTGACTAGGTTGTTAGCAGAGCACGAGTTATGCATTAGAAGTTTGCTGATTCTAGACAAATGCCACTAATGTCCTGTGTGAAGTTTCTACAGCAGTGTCATATACAATCACAACATTCCAGCTAATGTCCGCTGGTATGTTCGAGCTGAATATGTTTCAACAGTAGGAAAATCAGGCCCATTCAATTGTTTTTGAGTTAAATGCTACTGAGGTGGTAAGGTTTGTTGTTGCTGAAGTCTACAAGGGTGAATATAGAAAGTAGTGAAGCCCTTGTTACTGACTTCAAGTGCTCCACTCAGATCATTTCATCCCTATTTTCTGTTGCGGTCATGCCTATTCTTGTGGCCTGTAGAAAGACAGGGAGAATAAGCAGAAGTGACACAAACCTATTGCAAGAGAAAGAGAGGGAAAAGGGCTTTTAGTAAGATACCCTTTCAGCTCACAATTTGATTGAGTATTTCGCCTACTTCAACTCAGGGACAAAGCATGTGCAATATCTTCACTTAACTAAGGAGTTGTTCACCAAATCTGCCACTTTTCCAAGCAGACTACTTACTTCAATGCAGGAGGAGAATATTATTTCCAGGAGCTGTGAAGGTTGCCAATGTCATGAACACATTGTGCCAGCTCTTTCCAGGCTGGAGCAGGCAATATTTGCAACACCTTGCAGTTTTTGTCCACTGTTATTCAAAGTAGGTCACTGTGCAAAGAGAAATAAATATTTTCATTCACTCCTACTCACAAGAAGCAAGTGACTCACTAGAATTGTAGATGCTATTGGTGTAGGATGCCATTGTCAACATGTACATTACATGCCCACAAAGAAAATTCAGATATCTACCTCAATCTGAAAGCACTCTACCTCTTAGTATCAGCTGGTGTGTGACTGCACACAGTGCATCATGCAGCTCGGTGAACTGTATCTTATAGAACATAGAACATAGAACAGTGCAGTACAGTACAGGTCCTTCGGCCCACTATGTTGTGCCAAACTATTACCCTACTAAGATCAAACTACACTGCATACCCTACATTTTATTATCCTCCATGTGCTTATCCAAGAGTCGCTTAAGAGTCTCTAAAGTATCTGCCTCCACTACCACTGCCGGCAGCGCATTCCACATGCCCACTTCTTTCTGTGTCAAGAACCTACCTCTGACATCTCCCCCATACCTTCCTACAATCACCTTAAAATTATGCCCCCTCGTGATAGCCATTTCCACCCTGGGAAAGAGTCTCTGGCTATCCACTCTATCTATGCCTCTCATTTTATAGTAGCAGTCACATTGGTCTTCATTCTTCTGCAGTCTGTGGCAACATTAGCATTTGAGCTACCACAAGAAACAAAAGAGTTTGTTGTTTGTTGAATGAAGAGGCTGCAGTCAATTGAATAGTGTGTGAATTCATTTTTGGAGATAGATTCACCTGCCTTAATAACTTGTGAGGTCAGTGACTTCTTACAAAACTACATCCTGGTGCTCAGAACCAGTTGGCACTGACTACAACATGCTCCCTGTTGTCTGCCTGGAAAGTATCTTGGACTTCTGTCATTAGAGAACCTCTGAGGTCCCTGCACCAAGGCCACACATATTGAATCACGGAGATAAAAGGTACTGCAGATGCTGGAGAATCCGAGATAACAAGCATGGGGCTGGATGAGCACAGCAGGTCAAGCAGCATCATAGGAGCAGGAAAACTTGACGTTTCGGGCCTAAACCCTTCATCAGAAATGGGGGAGGGGAAGAGGGTTCTGAAATAAATAGGGAGAGAGGGGGAGGCGGATAGAGGATGGATAGAGGAGAGGATAGGTGGAGAGGAGGCAGACAGGTCGAAGAGGCGGGGATGGAGCCAGTAAAGGTGAGTGTAGGTAGGGGGGTAGGGAGGAGATAGGTCAGTCCAGGGAGGA
>JAHRHZ010000051.1:15827455-15872086 GCA_024137785.1 Ginglymostoma cirratum | reverse complement strand
CCCCCTCTCTCCCTATTTATTTCAGAACCCTCTTCCCCTCCCCCATTTCTGATGAAGGGTTTAGGCCCGAAACATCAAGTTTTCCTGCTCCTATGATGCTGCTTGACCTGCTGTGCTCATCCAGCCCCATGCTTGAATCACGGAGAGTTGCTTTCAGTCCAGGATCGCGTCTGGTGCGGACTGATATTATTCCATAGCCACTTTCAGCAACTGCTGCAGGAGAAAGATATTCCCCTTAAAGTTCATCAACACCTATTAGAGTGGTATTAACATACTTGAGCACCCTGCTCCTTAACAGTGCACTACCAACCATGGTAATGTAGAAGCAGCATGGCATTTGCTTGTTACCTGCATCAGAAGGAATGGATAGGGGTTAATTACACATTGCAATCCCCTGCATCCATTTGAGGGCAATTGGATTGGACTTTGCTTGCAATATACAGGTATAATTTGTGATTCAAAAGGTGCAATCTTCCTAGTATCGTAGAGGGGAGTTGTGGGCGGGAGATGGGGGTGATGATGGGGAATAGGGAGAAAAGAGGAAATCGAGGATATAGCATATGGGCTTTATAGCTATAAGCTAGTAGTTAGACTGCAGCATCAGTAATGTAAGCTCACATTAGACTAGGAATTGATGAAAGGAGGACCTGGTGAAGTCCAGCTCAACCACACTCCTGTAACTAGGATAAACAGTTGCTAAACATTCATCTGTTTGCAGTACAATGTTGTCTGGTTCTCACCTGACGAAAGCATCTGAAATCTTGTTGTGATGTTAATGCAGAGGAAGACAAACTGGACAGGCCTCCAGATTTTTTGACACTACAGTGGGATAAGCTGAGAACAGAGTGAACCTTAACAAAAACAGAAATTGCTGGAAAAACTTAGCAAGTCTTGCAGCATCTGTGGAGAGAAATCAGAGTTAATCTTGTAGGTCGAGTGACCCTTCCTCAGAACTGATGATAGCTAGGGAAAGTCTCGGTTTATATGCAGAAAATAGGGTAGGGGGAGCGGTAAGGAGTAAATGATAGGTGAGGATAGAACCCAAGGAGAGAGAAGACCAGTTAGACAGACAGAGGAGTGGATAACGATCTGGCTAAGAGTGTAAATAGCTGTTAATGGGGACTGTTAGTGGCTTACAATGGGTTGTGTGTAATAGCAGGCAATGTAATAACAAGGCCTGGTTGTAGGGATTGGGGTAAGGACATGGGAAAGTTCAAGGCAAGTTAATGAACTCAACGTTGAGTCCAGAATGCTACAGGGTTCCCAAGTGGAAAGTGAGCTGCTATTTTTCCAGCTTACCATGAGCTTCACTGGAATACTGCAGCAAGCCTGAGGCAGATATGTTGGCCAGGGAACGTGGTGGTGTGTTGAAACGGCAAGCAAACTGGAAGTTTGGAGTCTTTTTTGCAAACAGAACGCAAATGTTCAACAAAGTGTTCACCCAGTCTATGCTTCGTTTCCCTAATGTAGAAGAGATCACATTGCGAGCAATGAATGCAGTAGACTAGATTGCATGAAGTCAGGTAAAGTGCTGCTTCACCTGGAAGGTCCATTTGGGCCCTTGGATACTGAGGAGGGAGGAAGTAAGTGGACAGCTGTTACGCCTTCAGTGAAACTTAACAGCTCACTCCACACAGGCCAGCTGTGAATTAGACCAATTCAGGCTGTACTTTAATGTCATTTTCCAGTGGCGATGGTAGTTTCCCCACAGGAACGACCGGCTGCTGAAGTAGAACCTAGCAGCTCCTCAATGGCAGTGTCCAAGCAGATCCTGTTCTGCTTCTGCAGAGCCCACAGTTGTCTGTAGGGCTGCTGGCCTTTCTGCAGTGCAGGCCCTCTACCCTGGGATCACGCTAAGAAGGTCCAACATGGAAGCAGTCTCTAAACTAGTTACCTGCTGTCAAGTTAAGCACAAAGGTACAATACTAGCAAGTATAGGCCCAAAACCAGAGGCTGAAATCAAGACCCAACCAAGAAAGTTCCTGCCAAAGTTTGTGAAATTCTGGTTTCATCTGAATGTCAAAGATTGACCTCAGCTCTCTAAGAGCTGACCTGTTTCTTCCACAATGTCATTTCAGAGTCACACATAATATCATGTGTGTTGGGCTTCCCTCCTCTCTCACCTGTGTTTATGTTCCCTCTCTGGCCAAGCAATCTTTCCTAATTCAGAAATTTGTTTTCCTCTTAGCAGAACTTTGAGTTTATCAAGGCATATGTGGGAGTGATCGAATTTGATTTAACTTTATAGATCATTCTGTCTCTATAGAAACTATTGGACCTGATTTTCATGTAGTTGAGACGACTCTATTGATCTTCAAAAAAATTGAATGGGACAGAGGTTCAGCAGTTCATTCCTTATTTCCACCAGATCACATTTTTGCAAATAAGGGAAAAATCATGTTCAGCAGGGCCATTTGAACGCAATGCTAGGTTTAAACAGATTCCATTTTCATTGCAGCAAGGACCTCAACCAATGGCATGAGAATTAAGAACAATTACAGTGGTGATAAAACCCTTGGAAGAAGAAAAAGGTCTGTAGAAATGTAAACCCGTCAAGTTATTTAAATTCACAGCCCTTTAAAAATAAAATAAAAAAGTAGTCTGCCTGTACAGGGAAATGTGAAAAAAATCTAGCTCACCATTCACAACAGCTATTTGTAAAAACTATCTCAAGAGTTTACATTATGCAATTATTAAATTGGATGCTACCCATAACTTATCTCAGCAGGGAATCCTAAGTTCAGAGATTGATTGCTAGCTCAAATATCGAAGTCTTTAACTCGGCATTATAAACCAGGGTGGTTTGTTTTATCAGGGATTACAGCTTATGAGAGATTTCAAAAATTTTGAATAGGTTCTTATGGATGGGGTTTTATTTTTGACAGTAAAGGCTGAAAGAGATATTTAGACCCTTATTTTATGTGATCTCATGAGGATCCCAAAGACTGTTCATGGTGTTTACATGGTGCATTGGTATGAGGGCAAAAGATGGTGGGCTGCAGGTTGGCATTAAGTTCATAGAATCCCTACAGTGTGGAAACAGGCCCTTTGGCCCAACAAGTCTACACTGTCCCTCAGGTGATCCCACCCAGACTCATCCTGAACACTACTTAGGAACTTAGCATGGCCAATCTAGCTTCCACATCTTTGGACTGTGGGAGGAAACCCACAGAGACACAGGGAGAATGTAAAAACTCCACACGGACAGTTGCCGGAGGATGGACTTGAACCTAGACCCCTGGTGCTGTGCGGCAGCAGCGCTAACCACTGAGCCACTGTGCCACCCATTCTTAAGCTGTCATGAGGTTTATGAAGGACCATTAGAGAAGGTGGGACCAAGGACAGTATGAGAATCATTGTAAAGGATATTTTGGCATGAATTGATGGTTATAAAGGGTCATAGGGATATACAAGAGGCAGAGAGTGGGTGGGGACATGGTTTGACATAAGTTGGCAGGGGAGTGGAGTGAGGGCTAGAGGCATTCATACTTAACAAAACATTTAACAAAACAATTGGGCTGAAGTCATGGAAAGCCAAGACAGACTTCATATCGGAACCGTTTATCTGAGCCTAGGGGCAACAGGTTCAACTCCATCCTACAAATCAAATAAATAGCAAGCATTCAATTAATCCGAATGGCACTATGATCCATTTAAAATTCCCAACAGTCCTGCAGTTCAAGAAATGTCAAATTTAATGCTCTGTTCCCTGGTAGGAAAAAAAAACCTTTCTCTGTGACCAAGATTAATTTGCATATTCAATCTTATGTTGGGATGTTTAAGGGGATTCAAAAGCAAACATTGATGAAGTTTTTATTTTAAAGTATCATTATCAGTTAATCCTCATTTGATGTTGTACTGAGCTTCCAGCCTCATATCCACTGCATCATAAAGCCAGGAAAAATTCCACATTTAAAAACATTCTCATTTATGAGGCAATGATTTTGGCATCAAGGAAAATGCCCTGAAAGTTTACCCATTGTCAGAACACATCAGTCTGTAATTTTCTACAGGGCATCATCCCTGCAATCAGGTTTCAGTACAATGGGCAATCCTGTTGAATCCATGCCACAGTATTCTTATTCTTTTCAAAATTAATAGCCTGGTCATTGAGGATTTGATGAGGGCATCTTTGTAGTCGGTTTTTTGTTTTATTTCTTTCACAGGATGTGAGTATTACTGACGAGGCCAGCACTTTTTTCCCCAATTCCAATTGATTTGGTGGTCAGCCACCTTTTCAAATTTCTGAATCCCATGTTGTGCAGATATGCCCACAATTTTATTATGAAGGATACCAGAATGCATGAATTGACCCCGTAATACTAAAGGAATGGCGATGCATTTCTAAGTCAGGATGATGTGTCACTTGCATATTTTGGTGTTCCCATGTATCTACAGCCCTAATCCTTCTAGGTTGTAGAGGTCACAGGTTTGGAAGATGCTTTTAAAGATATGTCATTAGCAAGGCTAGCATTTATTGTACAATCTCATAAAAAAACAGTGGGTGGTGAGCTTTCCTCTTGAGCTGCCACTGTCTAGATATTGAAAGGTTTCTGACAGAACCGTTAGGCAGTGAGTTCCAGGACTGTGCCAAGAAACGATGGAGGATGTCTAGATACTTCAGGATAGTGAGAAGCATTGGAGGGAATTTGAGCAAAATGTGTCTGTTTAATACAGTTGGACTCAGTCCACTAAAATTCAGCCTTTTGAAATTTGTATTGCTTGAGCACTTGATGTGCATACAAATTAGTGTCAGAGTTAAAATACATACAGAAATATGCTTAAGACATAAATCCTGTTAATTTGTTGTGTGAGCTTCAGAAACAAAATGAAACATTAGCACTCTACTATTCCTGAAAGTGTCATTAAGATTAATTTGGAATGCCATTATTCTTAACACTAAACGAATAATGGCAATTATGATTGAATGCATGAATTAAAAACCCAAAGGATCCAGAATTTGCCAATATAGATTATATTTTACTGATAATTAACATGAACTAAAGAAAGTCCAATTCTGGGACTATGCTAATGGCTTAACTTGGTTTATATAGCATATAATGTAATGCTGAGCCACACAGTGAAGAAAGTACCAGGTTCCACCATGCATATCTCAGTCACTGTGAATAGTAACAGTACAATTGACCTTAGGGTTCCTTGGGCAGCAACTATAAAGACTGGTTATTAGATAACAAACTGATGTAACAAGTAGGCCTCGGAAAACCTGCATATAGAAACAAGAAGAACAGCTTATAGCATTCAAGTGCCTTGGGCCATATTCACATGTTACAGAGTCATAGCGTCATACAACACGGAAACAGATCCTTTGGTCTAACCAGTTCACGCTGGGCATAATCCCAAACTAAACTAGTCCCACCTGCCTGCACCTGGCCCATATGCCTCCAGATATTTCTTATTTGTGTACTTAAACAGTGCCATATAAGTGCAACTTTTTGCTTTCAGGAATTCTTTAAGGAGCCCAGAAGAGATGGGGTTAAGCAGTTTCTAAATCTTTTCATGTTAAATGTATTTGTTCTCCAGTCTTTTGCATGACTTTAGTGCATTCAGCACAGCAATATCAGTAACTTCTGCCTTGCTTTCAGCGACACTATCTTTGCCAGCAAAGCCACCAGGGATTGGCTTGCTGCACAGAAACTTCTTTCACTTAATCAATGACCTTGTTGCCATAGCAGTGTAACGCAAGGTGCCACAGATGATGACTTGATTTCTTTTCCCATCTGAAGTGGAAAGGGGAAGACAGACTAAATGAAATCCCATCCATCTTAATGAAATACAATTATTTTGTCCTTATTAATCATTTAAAAATCAATATGTCTCTTCTCAGTGAACTCACACCAGAATTCGTCATTTGCGCCAAGTCTCAATACATCTTGTCTTGCAGAGATTTCCCAGGTTTGGTCACCTGAATGGCTTTTCCTCCAGCCACACTTGCAGTCTGGATTGCAAGTGAGAGTGCAGTAAATGGCAGGGAGACATGAGCTGAAACAGCAGCATTTCATAACTGTTAGTGGCTCTACTGTAGACCTGGATCTGTCATTGCTAATGGGAACTTATTGATCATGCATAATAGCTTGAATAAACCAAAATTATTAGCCACAATTCACAATCATTACAAAGCTTCCTCATCAACAAAGCTCCTTCGTTAGTTCTTCTTTGTCATAGCAATGTGTTACTTGACAAGAGAGTAAATTCTACTTTTTTTATTATGGGTTAACATTAGGTTACTGAAGTAGGAGGGTTACAAAACATTAATGTTACATTCAGTTTCACAGTCCCAATGATTGATTTGTGAGATTCATAAACAGAATGTGTGTGATCAGCATGATTTACATATACAGTCATCAGTAAACAAATTAGTGTAATAACATTTTCAAAGAAGGGTTGAATGAAATATTTATAGAGGTTTGAGTGAGAATGGTTCAAAATGTGGTTCGTCAATAACGCTGTAGAGCACACACTGCACTAGTTGCGTTGTGTTTAAAAGGATCACTTAAGAGACTCTCAAAGAGAAATCATTGTGGCATCAGTTTAGTTCCTTCCATTTAATCCCTCTAAAACTACCTGGTTAATGATGTGCCTGAAAGTTTCGGAAATCATTAAAAAAAACAATGGCACAGAGTTTTGGAGCACAAGTGGTAATGTGAAAGAATGAGATAGCATTGGTCTAAGATAACAAGGCGTGGGGCTGGATGAGCACAGCAGGCCAAGCAGCATCATAGGAGCAGGAAAACTTGACGTTTCGGGCCTAGACCCTTCATCAGAACGCCTTGTTATCTCGGATTCTCCAGCATCTGCAGTACCTTTTATCTCTGATAGCATTGGTCTAATACCACTCTGCCCCATCTCATTCCGAAAATCTGAACCAGAGAAGATGTCATGGAGTAGGAGCCTCGGAGAACAGGAAGACCACAAATTGACTCGATGCTGTCCTCTGGCAACGAAAGCCATCTATCTGGACAGCAGATAACCTAGTCACCATGAGGACTCACATCAAAATTGAACACAGATTCAAGTGAGACTGGGCTGATCAATTTGGATTTTGTGCGATTTCGGACTTTATGTAAATTGATTTAAAGGTTCCAATTTTGTAACATGGCTGGACACTGAAAAAACCAACCCATAGAATGATTCTTCAAGGACTGGGAGATAGTAGGACCTGCAGATGCTGAATGATTCTTTAAAACAACTTTTGAAACAGGAAGGCAGCAGAAAAATAATGATTTATGGAATACAAAATGCCACACTATAGATGGGGTTAGATGGTCATATTGGAAAGAGCTTATTTATTTAAGTAATCTTCTGTGGACTTTATTTATCAACGCTTGATTTGTGACATTTAGTTACCATGATTAGATAAGTTTTAACATAACTTGATAGATTTGAGGTACAAATGAAAGTGTGAATGTGTATTGAAATTTAACAATGAAAGGCTGGAGAGAATTGTTTTTCATTTTAAAAACAAAGTAAATTTAAATAAATTAAAAGGCACATTGGGACTCGGAGCTGGATTTGAATTTGGACGTTGGGGGATTGGGATATATCATGTCTGTGAGAACTACTAGCTACCCATCCTTCCCTATCCTTGCTATGACTTTCTTTGGCGTGGCAGAAATAGTTCTGGATCCATCCATCCACCCACCCTAGTCAATAGAGGCCTTTGGGTTGCCAATTAATGACCATTTAAGGCTTCATCCCTTCCTTGTGACCATTCCCCGAAGAGGCAACCCCTAGATTACAGACCAGCATTTATTGTTTAGATAACACCACAGACAATGGATTATTCAGATATTGTCACATTGTTGTGTGTGGGAGTTTGTCATGCTGAAATTGGTTGTAGTATTTACCACGTCAATGAAAGTGACTATAATTCAAAGAGAACTGAATTGACTATAAGAGATAACAAAGTGTAGAGCTGGATGAACACAGCAGGCCAAGCACATCAGAGGAGCAGGAAGGCTGATGTTTCGGGCCTAGAAAACGTCAGCCTTCCTGCTCCTCTGATGCTGCTTGGCCTGCTGTGTTCATCCAGCTCTACACCTTGTTATCTCAGATTCTCCAGCGTCTGCAGTTCCTACTATCTCTGAATTGACTACGACGTGTGCAAGGACAACTGAAGACATAAAAGGTGCCCTAAAAATTAGAGTATTTCATTGAATCCCTGCAGTGTGGGAACAGGCCTTTGGCCCAACAAGTCCACACCAACCCTCAAAGCATCCCACTCAGACCCACATAATCAACACATCCCTGAACACTATGAACAATCCACCTAACCTGCACAGCTTTGGACTGTGGGAGAAAACTAGAGCACCCAGAGGAAACCCACACAAACACAGGGAGAAAGTGCAAACTCCACACAGACAGTCACCTGAGTATAGAATCAAACCCAGGTCCCTAGCACTGAGAGGCAGCAGTGCTAACCACTGAGCCACTGTGCCTTCATAGTTTTGGCATAAAATTTAATGTAACTTTCTACAAGGAGGGGCATTCTTTCTCTCTGCTTCATCAAATTCTCTTTACACAATGGATTAATGAGGTCAGGGAGTACGTGACCGTCTCCTGGCTATGGTAGCAGTTTGTGTAATGTCGGCAATGAGGCAGCTTTGGCAGAGGTGACTTTCTGGATCCAGTCAGCAGTAGTGAGGGCCGCTTCAGCATGCTTTTACATCCTTGGTGTTACGTCCCCAGGGAATGGTTTGGCAGCTGCAGAGTGTGGCAGCATCCCATAGCCGCATAGATACCATGCAGTTTTCTATGCAACAAACATTTATCCTAAGTTTGTATGATTTATTTCTTTTTATAATTTAATTAAAATACCACCGGCTTATAGATACTTATATACACATTTTACTGTATTTAAATACATGTAACAATAAATTACTATTTGTAATTTACAATCCAATTCCTCTCATTAGCAACAGTAATACAGCAAGTCACTGATAGGATGGATTTTGAGGCTTTAGTCTGTGATTACTATCAGAATGTGGCCTGCCCTGCACAGGTAGACACACTCCTGAGTCAATGCTACTTTTAAGAAGACCCGTCCCTCTCTCCTGCTCTGGTTGAACTCAAGATCCAAGTGAGGGTGACTGCTCTGAACTCAAGCAGAATTGACCTATCCTTCATATTTCACACCATATAACAGCATTTTCTTTCACAAAGGCTGTGTTTTACTCTGCAAAATACAGCTCATCCTGTTACAAAGTCTCTGTTCCATTAAAGTTTCTTTGGTCTAATAGCTGTTATGTCAAAACTAATTAGATGATGAGTCAGGAGGGCCATGACAGGATGCATGAAATTTATAGGATATTTTTTGTTGCTGAAGAAGTGTGGTTTGAACATGATTTTTTTTTGCTTAAACGTTACAAAACGCAACACTTCTAAAAAAAATGTGACGTACGGAATATAGCAGATGCTCGTCAGTAGTTTGTGGTCTGGACCACAGTTGGACTGTCTAGCCATTAACCTATTCCACCGCATCACCAACTCCCCACCAACCCCCCACCCCACCTGCCTTTAAGGCCAATGAGGTAATTCCTAGAACAAAGTCTTCCTGAGGGTAATTATAGATTCATTATTGTCATTGAAATGCCTTTAGATCTGCAGCTGCTTGGCTTCCTTCTGCATTACCTCAACAAGCTCCCCAGACTATTTCTAAGTGAGCAACAAAACAGGGTTATTTTTCTCCTTTTTAAGAGACTGTGCCATTGTAATTTGTGAATGTTTGATCAAAATATGACATTTGGAAAGGAATGAATGCACTGATAACCTTTCCTTAAATGGGATGCAGGCTTTCGCGCCTGGTAATGATGATCTTGGAGGTAAAAAGGGCATTTTGCTAATTAAGGACAACTCAAGGGGCCTCATTGTGGCATTGGGATAGTTGCTACCCTGTGGACAGCTTTCAGGAGGCAAGACGGCGGTCCCCTCAATCAAATGCAAGCAGTAGCCAATAGAGGGGCTAGAAATCAGGTGAAGCAGGGAACAAGAGGAAATCCACTTTTTCTTCTAACTTCCACTCCATGAACACCCACTAACACCTTATTTGCATCTGGCCTGGGTCATTCTAAGACTCTGGTGGCATTTATCCAGCCAAAGCCTCCATGTGGCACTAGTGAACACAAGAACTGCTGGCCTCCATTGACTGACAGCTCTCACGAGACAGGATCTCCATTCCCAGGGGAAAGTTATTGCCTGATTGGGATGTGTTGACACAGGCCTCCCCTAGGATAGGCAGCAGGCAGCTTTCACCAATTCTCCAGCCAACAGGCCAGATATTTAATGCTCCAAACAGAATTCTATCCATTGCATGTTCTGCAGCATAATGTTACTGTTATGACAAAAAAGAGGTTTTTTTCCTTCTAGCTTATTGTGATTAGGAAGATCCATTAACTATTCAACAAGAGATTTGTAAGAATCTCCTCCAGTTACACAAATCTGAATCGAATCTACATTTCATCAGAAAGAAAAGATGTTCTGAAGCAATATGTGGAAGAGAGGAAATCACTCTTTATAATATCTAATGAGATGGTCATATGCATTATTCAAATTCCAAACCAGTTGAAGTATCAAAATAATCTCAAACTTTTCTTAGTAACATATTTACTCACAGAATGCAGCATTCCATATATCTGCCTCTGACCAATCTGCGTGTTTCTCATTATATTATTGGGACAACTGACGTAAACCATAATGCATAAGTTAATTAGTAAAGAGCCATAGCAGGTAAAGCTAACTCCCCAAATGAAACTTAAAATTCAAATGAACATTTGGTTTTGTGAAATGGTTATACACTCCAGTCCCTGTGCTGACCCAATCTCCCTTTTTTACGCATTTAAAGTACTTAATTAGGCAACACCCCTCTGCTGAGTACCTGAACAATGTAAGTAACAAATCATTAATAATGAAGAGGATAATTTGCACTAGTCATTCCCTATGTGTGGGTAAAGAAACATCACATCTGACTGGGAAGCGCCAAAGCTACCTGTCATGTAGTAAAATGTTCCACATTTATTATGGGAGAGTTTTCAAACACAATTTGAAACAATGCCACCTAAGCAGATATTGAAAGGGGACTGAAAACTTGAACAAAGAAATTGGTTTGAAAGAGTGTCTGGTTCAGTCTAGAGAGTGATCAAGGACTGTGCTGAAGACTGTGACAAGGGAAATGAATGTGTGGTGGGGATCAAAGACGACAGCTTTGTCTTCCTCAATAATTAATTGGAGGAAGTTCACACTGCAAGTGGCGTGACAAAACTGTTGTAGGGAAGGATCAAGCGAATGGCCAGGTGGGGCTGGGTGCCATCGCAATACATTTGGATTCAAATACAAGATTTATGGATGATGTCACCAAGGGGAAGTGTGTAGAGGAGAAATTAGAAGGGGGGAGGAGGGTGGCCAAAGGATAGAGGTAACAGTGCAGGAGAGGAAGACAGACTTGATGGATTTTATGGGCTTTCATCATTCCATAATAATGTGGCTTGAAAACAAATAGACCATTCTCTTTTCCTGATGCAAATATCTTGTCTATTTTAATATCACAGGCACAACAGAAAATGAATGGATTTATCACCCTATACCTGAGCATAAAGAGAGATAGCCTAGAATAGCTAGTCATGCTGGTTACTTTTATAAAATATAAAATGCCACAAATGCTACTGATGCAAATTATATCGCATAAATACTTATCAGATGTGCTGTTTAATACTCCAAGAGTATGTTTATGGAGCCAGATGAAGAATGTTGAAGGAGACATGCGTGGAGCAAAAGACTCCCAAGGATCAGCAGGACTGAATGGCCTGCTCCCATGATTGAAACACTATGGGCTGATTCTGGTGTGTATTTTACAAGCTAAATCAGAGTTGTGTTGAGCATTTTTAAGGATACTTTGCTACAATCGCCAGTGAGTTTATTGGCCTATCTTACCAAACTTACCTCATTCATTACCTACTGCACCCATACCGCACCTCGTACAATTTCTGCCCCCATCTACCACACAGCATTCCCAGAACAACAAGCTACTTACTAGGTCTCTACCCAAAGACCACCATCCCTTGTCCCCTGCACCATCTTTGAAGCAGTGCACTCAAACAAGTGTTGGCAACCTCATCAATATAAGGGCACCACAGCCACAAAGATTCACTGCCCATGGCACGTAGCCAACGTAGCCAACTCCATTGCGCACAAAGCACCACTCTTTCAACCTTGTTGCAGTTTTAACCCTACACCACATTATTTACCTACTTGTGCCTCATGAGCAGCCTGCCAATAGTTGATAGGCACCATGATAGTTACAATGAGCTGACAAATGTCTGATACCAGTGCCCATAGATGAAGTCTACATGCAGCTGGTGCTCATGAATTGCACCTTGAGGTGTTGCTGCCCAGTGTCCAGGATGAAGGTTCAGAGTAAGTGGCGAGCTGAATCCACCAGGGTACCAGCTCTAGATTTCTTGTTGAGTTTTCCAAATGTTTAGCTTTTTTGGCACATTTGGTCAGGTCAGTGTCTGAATAGTAACAAAACAAGATATTTAATAATATTGTCTATTGATTGGCATCTTTTTGCTGCAGAGAAGGAATGTCAACACAACACTTGTGAAAAGCATAAAATATGGAGTGAGATGATCTTGATAGCAAGACAAGCCTTGCCCTCGTCCTTCAGACTCCTGTAAAGGCTGTAACGCATGTAACACAATCGTAAGTGACAAAATGAACAGCATACGCCATTTGTCTCCAGTGACATACAAAAGCTGGAGTATCTTGTGTGACAATTTGAAGATTTTAGCATTTACTGTGATTGCATTTTAGGGTGAGAATTGACCTTACAAATACAGGAAGGCAAAAGTTAGCTTGGACTTTGAGAGGCTTGCAGTATATGGGAAACGATCCTTATAAAATAAACAGCCAACGAGGAAATACATTGTAAGACAGCAGACATGTGATTCATTCTGAGAGCCAAATGAATAAATTTAGATAGAAAAGATATTGCGCACAGGATGGTGATGAGTTTGAGCAATTCATTTTGGAATTTCGCTTTAACTTCATTGGTATCCAAGGTTTGAAATCAAACAAAGTACACAAAAAAATATTATTTTGCAACTCAGTCCCAAAATTAGGCACAGCGCTGGGAGTGACCTATTTTTTAGGTAGTTTCAAGATAATCCCAAAGAAAGATATTATTCAAAGCTGTCTATCATTATTAAAAAAAGAGAAAATTACTGCAGAAAATGCTTCAACTTTCCATTGTTTACTTTTTAAATTGATGCTGTTGTTCGGTCTGAATTGTGAGACAATTAAGCTAATTTGATTTCCAATGCTGCTTTTAAAGCTGGATTTGTTTGATACAGTTTTGAAGTTGATGCCAAGTTCAAAATGATCACATTTTTAATTTCATGATTCAGATTTCAATTCCAGCCCCATCGGTCCTCATCATGCTGCAGTGCACAAATGTTTACTCCCTTCTGGTGTTATGTATAAACAAGCTCAAAGGTGTTGAAGCATCATCAGTGTTACAACACTAATGTGATCACATCACTTCAAAGAATCACCATCATTGGAGTGGTTTGACCATCAGAGTGGATATTGTTGAAACAATGTTAGGTTCTTCCAAGGCTGACTGTTTTGCTTTTGCCAGTTTGTTGTTTTGACATTGGAACTGGAACGAGGCAACTATGCTAATAAAAGCCAGATTAACAAATACCACATTTTTGCAGTCCTTACTCAGTAGCTGCCAGTTCATACACAGAATGTTTGACAACAAAAATTAGCAACAGCAGAGCCGCTGTCTATTCACAGAAAAAGAGCTATGAGCCCCAAGTTCTCACTTATGGAGTTCTCACAGAAAGGAAATGGCATGTGCAATAAATGATGTCTTGTTGCTAAGCAATAACATCCTTGAGTTTGTGCACATTCATAACAATGTTACAGAGCAGAGGCACTTTAGTGTTACTCCCCACGTGGCACTGATGAGGATATTATGTTTGAACAGCTCATAAAGGCTTTGAGGTCAATACAAGATTTGCTCTAACTTGTTCATCCAATGTGCAAGAGACCCAAAAATACATCAAACCATCAGACAGCCTGGAATATTGAATGCACAACCTAATCTCCCTTGTGTTTTTAAACAATTTTGAACATTGTAGGCATGGGTGAGGTTTCCAATGATGGAGAACGTTCCGAAGAAACTTTCCTGTCAAAACGGAGATGAGATAATTAGATCCAGGTAATACACTGAAGCCCCAGTTGGGACCCTGAGCACAAACAGGTCATCTTTATTTTGCTAGTTCAGTCTGAGGCAGCCACAAAAAGAAGCTGTTGTTATAATTTGCAAGGAATTCATTGGGCACCGAGAACAGAACTGGAGTAATAAACCCATCACTGTATCAGACTCGTTACCACGAGACCTGGCATATCAGGTATGCTGATGACTGAACAGCTAGGATCTTTCCATTGCAAAAAGCAATATCAGTGTGTTAGACATGATGAAAAGGCAAATAGTTGTACATATTTAATCAGTCAAAACATATTCTAATGGAATTTGTAAATATAATTGTTACAATGGAATGTAGTTAGGCACTTATGGCTTTATTTATTCTAACCCCTGAATCATCTAATAGTAGCAGAAGCTTTTACGTATTTTATTTTCGATACGCTACAGATTTGGTATAGACTATACGATAGGAGAGCACCATTTCATTAAAAAAATAGGCTGGAGTGCCCAGCCGTCAACATTGAGAATGTAGCAGCCATGATATTTATGATCGCAAAGAGTAAAGCAGATTTTAAATCTATTTAAACAGAGGTTGTGTTGTTGGTCTCTAAGAATGACAAGGAAGAAATGAGTGTTACACCTAATGAGCAAGAATTGACAATGTTTTAGGAGTGGCACTTGATATAATAAATTAACAAGTCCACAAGATTCAAGCAAATGCGCAGACGGGCTTTAAGAGGGCTTTGAGGCTACATTAAAGCTGGTGACGTTCAATATGAAACTTCGAGAAAGGACAATAGACAACCCATTGAGCCCATTCCTGCGCTGGGATTGAAGTCTAACATGTAATATATTACTTGAAAAAGAAAGAATTTGCATTGATCATAGCCCTTTTCTTATACTTTAGCTGTGCAATGCTCTAAGATGTCCGATCAGCTTTATCATTTTGAATGATAGTCTCTGGTGTTATGTCGAGACAGGCAGCAGATAATTTAATCTTACAAACATCAATGACACAAATGATCAATTAATCAATTTCAGTGATATTAGTCAGGATACTACATCATGAGATTTTTTGACCATCGACTGAAACAGAGATGTGGGTTTAATAACAAAGTTTTGGGAGTGAGGTTGGATATCTGAAGTAAACATTAAAAGAGGTTGCTGAGTTTCTCAAGAGAATGAGGGACTGCTTTTAGCTTTCAGTGACACCACCTCACAGATTGGACCAGCAGCAAGTCAACCAGAGCCATTCTGTGATCTTTAATAGAGGAGTGAGCATCCAAATACCAGCTGAGCCAAATGTTAGATTCCAAAACACAAA
Organism: Ginglymostoma cirratum; assembly: GCA_024137785.1. NCBI lineage: Eukaryota > Metazoa > Chordata > Chondrichthyes > Orectolobiformes > Ginglymostomatidae > Ginglymostoma > Ginglymostoma cirratum. Next base: position 15,856,535 of record JAHRHZ010000051.1, on the reverse strand, counting down.
TGTCAGGCAGTCTGGCAATTGTAATGCGAATCATTTTTAAGGCTGGGGAATGAGTGATTAATGGTGGAGAGAAGACAGGTTCACAAAGTACCACTACTCTTCCTGGCCCATAAAAATTATCTACAGCTTCCTGTTTTGGGATTTCTGCAGGCTCCTTTGCGTTCGGAGATTGCAAGAGGCATGCTTTGGCCAGTTTGGCCCAAAAATGGCAATTGGGTCCCGCGAATCTCAAAACCTGCAGCTGCAGATTAGAAAGATTCTAACAAATGAGATATGTAGGAAATTCAGCATTCCTATAAGATCTGGCTGCAAGCAGTGTGTTTTAATGCCATGGGCCAATTAAGGAGAGAAAAAGAAGTAATTAGCAACAGTGAAAAATGTAGAAACTTAAGAGACTAAAAAGCAGCAAGTCTCCAGGACCTGATGGCCTATATCCTAGGGTTCTAGGAATTGTTTGCTGCAGAGATAATCGTTACGGCTTTCCAAAATTTCCTGGATTCTGGAAAGGCTACTGCAGATTGGAAATTAGGAAATGTAAATGCCACTCATCAGGAAAGGTGAGAACCCCTTAGTTAAGACTGTTGGACTAACATTGGTGAGCAGGAAATGCTAGAAGATCATTAAAGGAGTCTAAACAACTCACTTCAAAAATGATAATATGATCAGTCAAAGTCACTATGGTTTTACAAAAAGGTATTCAAATTTTACAAGTCTATTCAATTTTTCAAGATGACTGGCATTAATTTGGCTCCTTTTACAGCCATCAACTGTCTCAAAGCACTCTGAAGCCAATGAGATGTATTCATGATTAAAATGTAGAAAACATCACACTCAATTTATCACACAGCAAGCTTCCACAAACAGCAATGTGATCATGACCAGATGATTTGATTTTGTGATTTCGATGAACATTGGACAGGACAGTGGGGCCAACATCCTCTTCTCTCCTTCAGAGTAATGGGATTTTTAACATTTATCCAAAAGCACAGTTCAATGTCTAAATTGAATAATGGTACTTCAGACAGTGCAGCAAACCCTCAGTACTATACTGGAGTATCAACCTCAATTTTGGTGCTCAAAAAATCCTGGAGTGGGGCTTAAACCTAGTGGCTCAGAAGCTCCTAGTGATTCTGAATCCTGCATCTGCAATTCTTGCTGTCTCTGAGTGACTCAGAAGCAGGAGAGCTACCAACTGAGACACAGCTTGCACATTACATAAACAATGGGGACGTGACCGTGCAAGTGGGAAAAAAAGTCTTCACTACAAAGAGCATCATTGCCCATGACACTGCAATTTTTAAAGATATGAGTTGTCACCTGCAAACAGCACAATATTGAAAGCTCCCCCAATTGAAAACTCCCAATTTGATAAAAAGAGGAAAAAGCAAAGCTGATATTGAAAAAAATGATAATGAACAGTGATGAGTCAAAGGAATTCTACAGAGGATTTGAAAATTCTCATTTAGCATCATTAGATTTTCTAAAACCCAATACTTGATGATTTAAAGTCTGTCCCAGGGAGCTTTATTTCAAGCATCTATACATGAGATTACGCAGGATTTTGAACCACCTACCTTACAAGCTCATTTTATAGAGACAGTCATTTGGCTTTGTCATTATTATGTTTTGCTAAAGCACTGACCTGGTGACAAGAGACTCTTCTCATTCCATATAGCTGGAAAATCAAAAGCAAATCCTATTATCCCAGTGTAAGGTAAAACACTGTGGTGTTACCTGAACAATAACACTATTTTCTTTAGGAAACTGAATCTGAGTGTTTTGCATGTCAGAATTATATTTGTTAATTCCCAACATTACAGCACAAGACCCTCGTCATTCCTAGTATCTTGGCGCATGGTGAGGAAGGGTTACTTTGCAAAAAATCACCACTGTTTTTCAAATTATTAACCTTTGGCAAACTTGTCTTTTGAATCAAGGTAACTGAATATCAATGACTTCATGTCAGATATTATTACTACCTTGATTGTAAATTGGTAAAGCGTGGTATATTATGTGTTTGCAACAAAGCCCAATGCATAATGGTGTTACAGAGAGGATGCTGAGGCAGAAAAATTTCTAAACTGGGAGAAGACTATTGATAAAGAGCCAGATGTTAGCTTTTTTGAATCCCATCCACCCCCACCAACCTCCGGATCCAACGCATCATCCTCCGACACTTCCGCCATCTGCAATTCAACCTCCCACCAAAGACATTTTTCCCTCCCCACCCTTGTCTGCTTTCCGGAGGGACCACTCCCTCCGTGACTCCCTTGTCCGCTCCACACTCCCCTCTAGCCCCACCACACCCAGCACTTTTCCCTGCAACCGCAGGAAGTGCTACACCTGCCCCCACACCTCCTCCCTCACCCCAATCCCAAGGAGACTTTCCACTTCAAGCAGATGTTCACCTGCACATCTGCCAATGTGGTACACTGCATCCGCTGTACCCGTTGTGGCCTCCTCTACATCAGAGAAATCAAATGGAGGCTTGGGGACCGCTTTGCAGAACACCTGCGCTCAGTTCGCAACAAACAACTGCACCTCCCAGTCGCGAACCATTTCAACTCCCCCTCCCATTCCTCAGACGACATGTCCATCCTGGGCCTCCTGCAATGCCATAATGATACCACCCGAAGGCTGCAGGAACAGCAAATCATATTCAGCCTGGGAACCCTGCAGCCCAAGGGTATCAATGTGGATTTCACAAGCTTCAAAATCTCCCCTCCCCCAACCGCATCCCAAAACCAGCCCAGCTCGTCCCCGCCTCCCTCTCACCTATCCCCTCCCTCTACCTCAAGCCCCACCCCCATCTCCTATCTACTAACCTCATCCCGCCCCCTTGACCTGTCCGTCCTCCCTGGACTGACCTATCTCCTCCCTACCCCACCACCTACACTCACCTTTACTAGCTCCATCCCCGCCTCTTTGACTTGTCTGCCTCCTCTCCACCTATCCTCTCCTCTATCCATCTTCTATCCGCCTCCCCCTCTCTCTCTATTTATTTCAGAACCCTTTTCCCCTCCCCCATTTCTGATGAAGGGTCTAGGCCCGAAATGTCAAGCTTTCCTGCTCCTATGATGCTGCCTGGCCTGCTGTGTTCATCCAGCTCCACACCTTGTTATCTCAGATTCTCCAGCATCTGCAGTACCTATTATCTCTGATCCCATTTGGCCAATCAGGCTAGTTCTGGTCCTTGGATGGAGCTACCCAATAATGTCACAGAATTTGGTTGTATGTAGTTAACTCTGTTACTAAAATTGAACAATTTATTATTACTTCCACTCTCTTCCATCAGGCATATGATACAAAAGTTTGAAAACACATGCCAACAGATTCAAGAACAGCTTCTTCCCCACTGTTATCAGATGTATGTACAGACCTCTCATATTTTAGGGTTGATCTTTCTCTGCACCTTCTCTGTAGCTGTGAGATGATATTCTGCATTCTGTTCAATTACCCTGATATACTTATGTAAAGTATGATTTGTCTGGGTAGTATGCAAAACATCACTTTTCGCTGTACTTGTGATAGTATATGTTACAATAATAAATCAAATCAAATCAATTCAATCAAGCTGTTTAATAATAAGTAAGATTTCCAAACCATCCAACAGACTTCAAGAATATTATTGATCATTTAAATCCTTCACTTGAACATTTTTATTTTGTATGTTATGGTTAGTAGCTGGAATTACACTGTAGATTTTATGAATTCCTCACTTATGACACTTTGTGTCTCCTGTGGGAATTAAATAAAATTTTAAAAATAATGACTTGCATTTCTGTAGCATTTTTCGTATCCTCAGGACATCTCAAAGCACGCAATTTTGGATTGCCTGAACTATTACAGTGTAGGAAACATGGTAGCCAAATTGCGCAAAGCAAGCTCTGACAAACAGCAATCCAAAAAGGACCAGATAATCATTTCTTTCAGTAATGTTGCTAGAGGCATAAATATAAGCCAAGACACCAGGGAGAACTTTCTTCTTCTGAGACATAATATCATGGATTTTTTTTACATCTACCTGAGAGAGCAGACAGGATCTCAGTTTAACATCTCATCTGATAGATTAATGTCTATGCCTGCTGCAACATAAAGCTCTGTGCTGAAATTCATTTCCAATTTAATCTTGCTTACCAAATTAAATTGTGTCTTAAAAATCTCTCCAAAGTTGTTAGACAATGGAGGCATTTGATAATATGAGCTACTTCAGGGAATGCTTTCTGCAGTGAACAGATCATATAAATAATGTCTGGTTTGCTTATGAACATACCCCCCACACTGAAAAGAATAGAACTTATTGTTTAATCTTTTCATGCATCTGTTGCTACTCTTCCTATTTACTCGTGGGGCATCAGCATTTATTGCCCATCCCTAGTTGCCCTTGAGAAGGTGGTGGTGAGCTGCCTTCTTGAATCATGGTGGCCCACTCCAGTGGGAGATTAATGTTGAGAAGTAAACTTTAGAAAGACACTAATCACTTTCTCAATCTGGCATTACGAATGCTGTTCCCCTTATTGACAATTGCATAGTGCTCCAAGGACACTAGCTCAGGTTGAACCTGACTGCTCGCTGCCTTAGCAACCTATCTGGCCCAGAGCTGGCCTTCCAACTCTATCTTCACCAAGGCCATTGATTTACATGTCTGTAATTTCACACCTCTCTGCTCCCGCCTCAGATCACTGCTGCCAAATCCATAATTCCTTATTTAGTTAACAAGGTGTGGAGCTGGATGAACACAGCAGGTCAAGCAGCATCAGAGGAGCAGGAAGGCTGATGATTCGGGCCTAGACCCCAGTTCCTATTATCTCTTACTTATTTAGTTGTCACAATAGATTTGAATATTCCAACATAACTTCTATCATCCAGAAGATTCTCAAACTCTGGTGCTCATACCCTAATGTGGACCATTTCTTGTTCACCCACCAGTTCAGCGCTTGCTGACCCACAGTTCTTGCTCTCAAGTTAAATGACTCCATGACCTCGTACCTGTGATGTTTTTATCCTGTCACCTTTACCAGAATTACAACTGTTACTGCAACCTGATCTCTGCGTATCTTCAATTTCCTTCACCCCATTGTTAATAGCTAGGCCTTCTGTTGTCTAAATCCAAAGGTTATTTCCTTGTTTTACATCTAGAATCATGCCTACTATGCTTTGTAAAACCTACCTCTTTCACATGCTTTTCAGAACAAGTTAATGTTTCCTGTATTGGTTGTGTGTCTTTCTGGCTGGTCAAACTACACTCCTGTTAAGCACTTTGGGGCATTCTACTACATTAAATGCATTAAATTTCTAAAGCATCTTTAACATAACAAAAAGTTGCTTTATTGAAGCATTCTCAAACAAAACATGACACCGAGCCACACAGAACAAAAACCTTATGATTGTGTGCAAAATTATGGAAGAAATGTTTTAAAGGAGGGAGAAAGGTAAAGGGCAAATTGTTGTTATTAGAATTTGTATCTTCGATAAAAGATTACTTGCAATAGAAATAAGAGACGAATACCGGCACCATTCTTTATACAGAAATTGGATAGTAAAATTAAATGCAGAAATTTGGATGTGGTCCAGATTTGCTCCATTCTTGCACAAATTGTGCAACGATAGTATCTTTCCAAGGATTACAGACCACTCTAAATGGACTAAATTTACCTGATAAATTGGAGCTTATTCATTTCAATACAAATGGCCATTTTGCAAGATGACAAGCTTTGACTGTTGCCAAACAATCTCTCTACATTGCAAACTAACTTTTACAAGTGTCAACAATTTCTTCATCATTTTATTATTAGTTTAGATTTTAGGTTATTTCTAACAACTGTTTCTCTTATCTGTCTATCTTTGAGTCTTTCTATCCATCTCTTTATTTAACTTTCTGCATCTGACTTAACATTTCATACAATATTCTGTACAAATCATTCTGGTTCAGAGTTTGCACTGTTCACTGATGTTTCTGCGACATGGTTCGACAAGGAGATAAACAGTGGCTTACTCCATGCAACTAGGTCCCAGATGTCCTCTAAAGGGGAACAATGCCATTTGGAGGTTGTTAGGCAACAAATTCTAAGACAAACATCCACAATATATCTATGGGCAAGGACAAGGGTAAAGAACATCTGCCACCACACATTTGTCATAGAGTGCAAGATCTGACTTACCATATCAAGATGTATTTAATATTTTATGGCATTTTAACCTTGCAGGCAGGGCCTAGATTTAACATCTAACTAAAAAGACTAGAAGAACTCATGCCCATATAACAAAATTTAATTTAGTTTGTAGTTGTCTTGAAAATGAAATCTATGGTTTAAATTCTATCATTTCAAGCCTGCAGAAGGGTTTTTAACATGGCTTCCAGTGGGGAAAAAAGAGCAGTTTAATTAAGAACTAATGGAAACTGGATCTTTACTAAGTGAGTCAGTTAGGCCTTTTTTCTTAAGAGCATATAAAACCAGTCAACCCAGTGTAACCTGGCTCTTCAGTGCAATATGTAATAAGGTACAGGAGTTAAGTGATTAAGAGAGTGGATCAGGGAAAGAGGTGTTCTGCTGTGTTACTTTTCCTAATCTATTGTAACCTGAGAAATTGTTACTTACTCTGCTATAGGAGATGAAGCTCATTAGTTGGTGAATATTTGATGGGCAACAATGGTTTTATTTTGCATTCCTAAAGTTTAACACAATATCGCATCTTGGGCAAGATTAATAAATATGTAAAGACATAACTAAATGTAAATTTGAATAAAATAATTCTGTAGTTAATTTGAAACAATAAGGATGGCAGGATGGGTGATGTGTCACATTTGCAGGATGTGTGAGTTGCAGTATGCTAGTTTGGTCCAGAGCAAATATGTCTGTGCAAGCATTTGAAGTCCGAGTAGTTTTAGTACAGATTTTCTGCACCAAATGCTGAAATAAAACATTGCAATGCATTGAGAGAGTGAGATTTACCTCAATCCTTTGTCCGAGGAGGCAGTCACTCTTTTAAGGTTGGGTCATCACATTTTGTTGGAATTCAGGGAGAGGGGAGTATGACTGTGTGTGAGGATTGACTGAGTGCAGGTAAGAGCACTCAGAGAGTAGAAATGTAGAAGCCTCATCTTTTGCCATCATCCAACAGGCATGTGGTTGTTTCAGCTTTTCTGGATGAGAGGGAGAGCTGCAAGGTAGATGAGGCAACTGACCACAGAACCATGATACAAGAAGCTGTTCAAAAGGATGAAGGAAGAGGGTATGGAGTGAGTGTAGGAGACAGTATTGAGAAGGGTATTGGCACTATTCTGTGCAAACAGCACAAGTCTAGTTTGCTGTGTTGCCTATGCAGTGCCAGGGTTTGTGACTCAAAGCGGAAGAGGAACTTGAATTATGCGGGGAAAGATCCAATTGCTGAGCTCCATGTAAAGGATCAAAATGGGAAGATGTTATAAACCAAAGAATGGATTTAAGGCCAAAGAGGAAGGCATTAATATGAGAAATGATAAACAGATCAAGACAGGAAGGGACAAAAAGTATGAATCGAAGAGTCAATCAATAAATAAGACTGGAATTAACAAAAGGGAGTAAAAAAGGTAAAATTATATGCTCTATATCTGAATGCATTTAGCATTCAAACAAAAACGATAAAATGAGAGTGCAAACAGAAATAAATTAGTACTGTCTGATTGCCACAATCTATATTGCATGTACCATGAATAAGGTACATGTAGAATTCAACAAAAATCCTTCAACCACAGATGCCAAACCCACGACCGCTACCACCTGGAAGGTCAAGGGATCACCACCTTCTGCAAGTTCCTCCCCAAGCCATTCGCCATCCTTAGGTGAAAATATATCAACATTCCTTCAAGTCAATGTTGGTTCTAAAGCTAGTGAGACTAAAGAATCAATAATGGAAATTTTTAAAAAATCATTTAAACAGGTATCTTGCATCAGTCTTCATTATAGAAGATACAAGTAGCATCCGAGAAGAAGCAGAAATAAATGAGGAACTGATAGACAGGGAGGAACTTGGGAAAATCAATCAACAGAGAAGTGATACTGAGTAAACTGCTGGAACTGCTAAACATCGCATCCTAATAAACTTCATCTATCTGTCTTAAAGCCAACTCTCGGAGTGAGCAGGGTGTGTGACATTCCTGTTCTTATTGGTTAGCCAGGGCTCCCTAACTGGGAAGGTGATGGCCTGGTGGTATTATCACTAGACTATTTATCTAGGAACTCAACTAATGTTCTGTGGACCCAGGTTCAAATCCTGCCATGGCAGATGAAGAATTTGAATTTGGTATCTATTGATGACTATGAAACCATTGTTGATTGTCAGGGGAGGAAAAAAAAACATCTGGTTCACTAATGTCCTTTAGGGAAAGAAATCTGTCATTCTTACCAGGTCTGGCCTATGTGTGTCTCTTAATAGCCCTCTGAGCAATTAGGAATGGGGCATAAATTCTGGCCTAGTCAGAGGCACCCGCATTCCATGAGTGAATTAAAAGAAGCAGCTTGTGAAATTGATGCTGCATTTGTTTTAATTTTCCAAAAATCCCTTGATTCAGGGATGTCCCCTGTCGTGATTAAAACTAGGTCAGCCAGGTTGACCTCATAGAATATGAGTTCCCTGATTGGGGTTGTTAATCTGGTCCAATCAGGGACCCCTGACTAAACAATAAGAACAGGAGTGTTACACATCCTGTTCATACTGAGAGCTGGATCAGTGTTAAGGACTCTCCATATGTAAATAAAGAGTGACACTTCAGTTTTAGAATCCCTACAGTGTGGAAACAGGCCCTTTGGCTCAACAAGTCCACACTGACCCTTGGAACATCCCACCCAGACCCATCCCCCTCTAACCCACACACCCCTGAACACTATGGGCAATTTAGCATGGCCAATCCACCTAGCCTGCATGTCTTTGGACTGTGGGAGGAAACCCACGCAGACATAGGGAGAATGTGCAAACTCCACACAGACAGTCACCTGGGGCTGGAATTGAACCTAGAACCCTAGTACTGTGAGGCTGCAGTGCTAACCACTGAGCCACCAAGCCACCATGTCACCCCTGACACTCTTGACAGCATACAGGCTTCTATGGAGTTAGTTCAGTGGCAACAAGAGAAAAGCACATTCCAGAAGAAAATTGCTCACAACAGTCGTCTTTGAGTTGGACTAAGCATTTCTGGCATCTTGCCGTTATTTGGGAAGCTTGACTCATTCAAACTTACTGTCGAAGATTGGGCCCAGGGTGCGGAAAGAATGTGTTATTTTTTGTGGGTAAATGACATTGGGGCAGATGAAAAGCGACAAATAATTCTCCTCCCAGCTTGTGGTCCCACAGCTTTTTCAGTTATTAGGAGCTTAACTTTCCCTGAGGCACCAGATACTGCAATCTTTCAAGAGCTGACAGATTTAGTTAAGGAATAGTATAACCTCAAGCCTCCTCTAATTCTGAGATGTATCAGTTTTACTCGGCAATTCATATCAGGGACTCCATATCAGGATTTTTGACTAGGTTAAAATAACTCACAGTTTAACCCTTAATTAGATGCTGAGACACCATTTGGTATGTGGGCTTAATGATTAACTGTGCAAAAGTCCCTAATAGCTGAAGCCCAACTGGACTTCAAACATGCACTACAACTGGCTTTACTATTGGAAAGTGCGGCAAGTGGAGCATATGAATTGCAGCGTATTCCGATGGAAGTGGACACCCTTGCCAGACTGACTGAGCATGGGGAACACTACTTGGGTGAAGGCAATTGTATAGCCTCATACAGGACATATCCTGAACAGTGGGACTTTAGGTCAGCCCGCAGCAAAACCCCAAAACAAAGTTAAGTCTCGGCCGAATAGTTAAATCTTTCTCCAGGACGTGGGCCATCAAGCTATTAAAGCTGCTGCCCATATGCGGGCCCGAGACAGCAAAAGTGTCCCACTAAAGCACAATTGAGTAAGAGAACTCATAAGCTGGTATCCAGGAGAATGTACACACTGGAAAGTCCATCTACATCTGGTTTGAAACAGTTAAAATTCTTCACAACATCCAAATCAGAACCAATCGAAATAAACGCCTGGTTAAATGGTCACCCAGTTCTAATGGAGGTCGATACAGTGTGACCGTTTCAATGATTGCAGAACCAGTCTTTACCAAAATTTGCTCTAGACTCCAACCTTTAGGTTTGCACAAGACCTCAGATAGACCGTAAACCAAAACTGGGGAACCTTTACATATTAAGAGTACAACTTTGGTTCCAGTTTCTTATGAGAAGCAGCTGGTTCAGTTACCAGTGATTGCAGTAAAAGGCTCAGGCCTGAGCTTGATGGAGATGACATTGGTTGAGAAAGATTCACCTAGACTGGTTCAACATTTTTGGATTAGAAAATGGCTGCCTGAGTGAAGTCATAATTGAATAGCCAGAAGATTTTCAGGAAGGTCTGGGGACTATCAAAGGAGACAAGGTCACCTTTCATGTGGACTAGGAAGCAATTCCACAATTTTGCCCAGTGCCTTTTCCCTTAAATGCAGAGGCAGAGGCAGAAATCAGGCGGCTGGAACACAAAGGCATCATCAAGACAGTCCAGTTTGTTGAATGGGCAGCACTGGTTGCACCGATTGTGAAGCCTGATGGGTTGGTTCGCCTTTGTGGGGATTTCAAACAAATGGTAAATCACTTTTCGCAGCTGGATAAATACCCAGTCCCTTACAGAGAGGATTTACACACAAAGCTGGTGGGGGGGGTGCTCTCTTTCACAAAACCAGACATGCGCCATGTGTACTTGCATTTGCGGTTAGATGAGGGTTCCCAGAAGTATGCTACAATTAATACCCACAAGGGCTTGTACCAACATATGAGAGTGCCATCTGGAGTATCATTAGCCTGTGCAATTTTCAGCAAACAATGGAGAACATTTTACAAGGTCTACCCCAAGTCACTATTTATCTAGAGGACAAGCCAAAAACAGGGAATGCAAATAAGGAGCATTTAGAGAATTTGGACATAGTCTTTAGACATTTTTCCTAGGTGGGATTACATCTTAGAAGGGAAGAATTTGTGTTCCAGCCACCCCAAATGACCTACTTGGGCTAAAGAGTCGACAAGACCGGGTTATATTCATTGGAAGAGAAAGTGATGGCGATCAAAGGTGTCTCGGCTCTACATTTGCACCAGAGCTGAGGTTTTTTCTTGGGCTGGTGAATTATTATGGAAAATTCATACATAACCTTCAAGGGTCAGACTTGGAAATGGCCACTAGCCAAACCATAACCTTCAGGGAAGTGAAGAAACAGCGATCATCCTCTAAGGTGTTGGCACGCTATGATCCCAAGTGAGATCTGACATTGACATGTGATGCCTCCACGTACAGCATCAGGGTAGTATTAGCTCATAAGTGGCTCAATGGAGAGGAATGCCCAACAGCATATGCATCCAGGACTTTGGCTAATGCCAAGCATAAATATGCCCAGATAGAGAAGGAAGGCTTGGTGGTCATATTTGGAGTCAGGATGATCGACTAACACTTTTATGGATGTAAATTTGTAATAATAATGGACCACTAACCCCTACTAGGTCCACTTAAAGAGGAGAAGACAGTGCTGCCCATGATTTCAGGCCAAATTCAGTGGTGGGCTCTAATAATAAGCACATACAATTACATGTTGGAACACTGTCCAGGAGGTCAAGTAGCAAATACATATGCATTAAGGGAGTATAAAAGCAACAGCCAGGACTGTGGCACCACAACTGACTCTGCTATAGAGTAGGGTCGGGCAAGATCCAAGTGAGTGATAGTGGTCGGAGACTCGCTAGTTAGATGCACAGACATGTCTTTCTTTGGCCACATCTGAGACTCCAGGATGATGTGTTGTCTCCCTGGTGTCAGAGTCAAGGATGTTTCTGAGTGGTTGCATGAAATTCTAAGGGGGAGGATGGTCAGCCAGAAGTCGTGATGCACATTGTTACCAACGACACAGGAATGTCACAAGAAAGAGGAATGAGGTTCTGTGAAGTGACTACAAGGTGTTAGGAAAGATGCTGAAAAGCAGGACCTTGAGGGTGGTAATCTCTGGGTTACTGCCACTGCTATGTGCTAGTGAGGTAAGGAATAGAAAGATAGGACAGATGAATGTGTGGCTAAAGAGCTGGTGCAGGGGGCAGGGTTTCAGGTTCTTGGATCATTGGGACCTCTTCTGGGGCAGGGGTGACCTGTTCAAGAGGGACCAGTTGCACCTAAACTGGAGGGGAACCAATATCCTTGCAGCGAGTTTCACTAGTGCTACATGAGAGGGTCTGAACTAGAGTGGCAGGGAGCTGGGTACCAGAGCAGCAGGTCAGCAAGTAGAGGGATTGTGGGGAAAGTAGATGTTACAACCAGTAAATGGAAAGAAAAGACAGGCAAAGACAGATAAATGAACACGATGGTACTAATAGGCTGAAGTGAGTTTACTTCAATGCAAGGAGTATTACAAGTAAGGCAGATGAGCTTAGAACCTGGATCAGTACATGGGACAATGATGTTATGGCCATTATTGAGACTTGGTTGAGAGAAGTACGGAAATGGCTGCTCAGTGTTCCAGGGTTTTGTCATTTTGGACAAGAGAGACAGTAAGGTAAAAGACGTGGAGCGAAATTGCATTACTAATCAGGAATAAAGTTACTTCTGTACTCAGAGATGTCATGCTAGAGTGCTCATCCACTGAGGCAATATGGGTGGAGCTCAAAAAGTAAGATGGATGCAATCACTCTGATAGAATTACACTATAGGCCCCCAACAGCCACTGAGACATTGAGGAACAACTATGTAAGCAGATTATAGAAAGAAGCAATAAAAACATATTTGTAATAGTGAGTGACTTTAACTTACCCAATATTGACTGGGACTCCCTTACAGCAAGAGGCTTAGACAGGGCAGGATTTGTTCAGTGCACCCAAGAGGGTTTCTTGAAGCAGCATGTAGATAGTCCAACTAGAGGAGCGGCCATACTGGACCTTGTATTGGCTAATGAGCCTGGCCAGGTGACTGACCTTTCAGTGGGAGAGCATTTTGGAAACAGTGATCACAACTCCTTAAGTTTTAAGATATCTATGATCAAGGATAATTCAGGACCTTGTAGGAATGTACTAATGTGAGGGAGGGCAAGTTATGTCAATATTAGACAGGAGCTAGGGAGTGTTAAATGGGAGGAGCTGGTATCTGGCAAGTCCACATTTGACATGTGGGAACTGTTTAAAGACCTGCTGGAGAGCGTTCAAGACCAGCCTGCTCCAGTAAGGAGGAAGGACAAGGACTGCGAAGTAAGGGACCCTTGGTTAATGAAGGAGGTCATGAATTTAGCCAAAAGGGAAAAAGAAGCATATGTAAGATTTAGGAGGCTAAAATCAGACAGGACCTGTGAGGAATGTCAGGAAAATAGGAATGTACTGAAGAACAGAATTGGGAGAGCAGTAAGGGGCTATGAAATGATCTTGGCAAGCAGGACTGAAGAGAATCCCAGGGCATTCGATACATACATTAACAACAAGAGGATAACAAGTGAAAAGGTAGGACCACTCAAGGATAAAGAAGGGAACTTGTGCTTGGAGACAGACAATGTGGGGGAGATCCTAAATGAGTACTTTGCATGAGTATTCACCCAGGGTAAGAATTTGGAGGTTAGTGAGATTTGTGTGAAGCATGCTAATATGCTACGGCATTTTGATCTCAAGAAAGATGTGGTGTTGGATCTCTTGAAGAGCATTACGGTGGATAAGTCCCCAGGGCCCAATGGTATCTAACCCAGGTTCTTGAGATAGTCATGAAAGGAGGTTGATTGCTGGGGGCCTTGACCAAGATCTGTGTATCCTTTCTAGCCTCTAGAAAGGTCCTGGAGGACTAGCGAGTAGCTAAAATCCTTCCTCTGTTCAAGAAGGGAAATGGGGATAATCCAGGAAACTACAGACTGGAGAGTCTCACATCAGTGGTTGGGAAGCTATTGGAGAGAATAGTTAGGGACAGGATTTACACACATTTGGAAAAGCATGGGTTAATTCGGGATAGTTGCATAGTTTAGTGCAGTGGAGGTCATGTCTTAATAACTTGACTGAATTTTTCAAGGAGGTAGTGAAGGTGATCAATGAGCGCAGCGCAGTGGATGGTGTTTACATGAATTTTAGTAAGGCCTTCGACAAGGCCCGTCATTGATAGGCTCATCCAGAAGATTAAGATCCATGGCATCCAAATTGACTTGGCCGCATGGATTCAGAATTGGCTTGCCCGTAGAAGACAGGGTAGTGGTAGAAGATTGGAGGTCTGTGGTGTTCTGCAGGAATCCATATTGGGATCTCTGCTGTTTGTGATACATATAAGTGACTTGAATGAAAATGTAGATGGGTGGGTTAGTACGTTTGCAGATGATACAATGATCGATAGAGTTGTGGATAGTGTGGAAGTTTGTCAAAGGATTCAGCAGGATATAGATCAGTTGCAGATATGGGCAGAGAAATGGTAAATGGAGTTTAATCTGGGTAAACGTGAGGTGCTGCATTTTGGGAGATCAAATGTTAAGGAAAAGTATACAGTTAATGGCAGGACTCCCAACAGCATTGATGTATAGAAGGATCTCAAGGTTCAAGTCCATAGCTCCCTGAAAGTAGCCATGCAAGCTTATAGGGTGGTCAAGAAGATATATGGTATGCTTGGCTTTGTTTGTTGGGGAATTGCGTACAAGAGTAAGGATATCATGTTGCAGCTTTATAAGACTTTGGTTAAGCCACACTTAGAGTACTGTGTTCAGTTCTGGTCTTCACATTACAGGAAGGTTGTGGAGGCTTTAGAGAGAGTGTGGAAGATGTTTACCAGAATGTTGCCTGGATTGGAGGGTATGAGCTATAAGGAGAGTCTAAAAGAACTTGTATTGTTTTCTCTAGAGCAGTGAAGGCTGAGGGGAAACTTGATAGAAGTCTATAAAATTGTGAGATGCATAGACAGGGTTGATGGTCAGAATCTTTATCACAGAGCTGAAATGTCTAAAATTAGGGGACAAGCACTTATGGTTAGAGTGGAAAAGTTCAAAGGAGATGTGAGGGGTAAGTTTTTTACAGAGATATTGATAGGATTCTGGAACACACTGCCAGGGATGGTGGTGGAGGCAGATATGATAAGGGCATCTAAGTGATTTTTAGTTGAATATGTGAATATGCAAGGACTGGAGGGATATGGACCAAAGGCAGGCAGAAAGGAATTTGATTCATTTGGCATCAAGTTCGGCACAACATTGTGGACCGAAGGGCCCGTTCCTCTGCTGTACAGTTCTATGTCCTGTGTTCTATTGAGCTACCTCCCAATGACAGACATACCAGTGGTGGTGCTGCTACTGGAAGAGTCCGTAATGATTTTAAATTTTCTGGACGCAGTTCAGCCACAGCTGAGAATGTCAGACTTTGGATGTGGAAAGATCCTGCCCTGGCAAAACTGAAACAGCTCGAGGTAATGGGGGAAACCAAAGGGCCATCACAACCAGAACTGAAGCCTTTTGGACCGGGAAAGACTTGATCACCACAGAAGAACGACATATTACTATGGGAAGCTAGAGTGATTGTCTCAAGTAAAGGTCGCTGCCGGATGCTGGCTGAACTCCACTAGGGTCATCCAGGGGTTTCCAAAATGAAGGTGTTGGTGAGAAGTTATTTCTGGTGGCCAGGATTGGATGCTGACATCACCGTGATAGTGATGAGAGCCAACAAGGACAGAAATTGCCACCAGCAGCTCCCTCGCATTCGTGGTAATATCCGCATTAGCCCTGGACTCAGTTACACATCGACCATGCAGGTCCTTTCATGGGCTCAATGCTCTTAGTCATTGTGGATGCCCACTCAAATGGGTGGATGTGCATTGAGTTCATTCGTCAGTCACCGGATCGACGATAGAAAAGCTATGAGCTTTCCTGGAAGAATTGGGCATACTTCCTTCAGTTACCAGCAGGGAATTTGAGTATTTCCTAAAGCCAAATACTAATCCTCATATAAGGACCACTCCATACCATCCATCATCCAATGGTCTGGCTGAAAAAAAACAGTCCAGACTTTGAAGGAAGGTTTAAAGAAATAGCTTACAGCTTCACTAGATACCAAACTGTCATGGTTCCTATTTGATTACAGCATCACCCTCCCTCCCCTCGTAGCTCCAGAAGATTTGCTAATGGAGAGAAGACTCTGCACCAGGTTAAATCTGATCCTCTTGGAGCTGGTGGGGATGGGGGTGAACTGGCATCAGGAACACGACTCTGATTAGCGAGAGAGATAGTTTGCTTCAGGGGATGAAGTTTGATGTAGGAACCATGGGATTGGCCCTGCAAGGGTAAGAAGCATGGTCGACATGAGGCCAGGTCTTGTGAGGTGTAAAATTCAGGTAGGTGAAACAGTCCTGAACAAGCATGTGGACCATATGAAAGTTGCAAACTTGCAAGTGGTGCAGGAGCAAAACGTGCCCAGCTCCTTGAGTGTCTTTCCAATTGTTCCAGAACCCGTGGGTTCTCTCTGTCAAGCATTGAAGGTACCTTGGATTCTGATATGGACACAGTGGATGTCACTGCCTTGATTCCTTCACTGCCCGAAGAAGAGAATGAATTTCATCCAAGATGCTTCGGGCACAAGAGGCGAGCTACTGTGCGTTACACGCTGTCCCTATCAGAGGGAGAGTTGGAGGAACCTGATCCGGTGCTAAAATGCCCCAGGCGGAACTATGAAGACAGAACTGGCCTACATCCTAAGATAAGAGGGGAGGGGATGTAGTGATTATAACAAGGTTAGCCAGGTGGACCTCATAGAATATGAGTTCCCTGATTGGGGCTGTTCATCTGGTCCAATCAGGGAGTCCTGGCTGACAGGTATAAACAGGAGTGTCAGAGGTTCTGTTCACACTGAGAGCTGGCTCTGAGGGAGCTGCATAAGTGTCAAGGACTCTTCACATGTAAATAAAGACTGACTTGATGACAGGATACCAGCCGCTCTGGAATTATTTCAGCCCCACTGTATTTAAAAATGATGACTTTTTTCTTTTACTCAGAAAGGGAGGAAGACAGGAAGCAGGAAACTACAGGTCAAGTATCTTAACATCTGTCATGGGAAAAAAATGTTAGAAATTAATATTCAAGTTATAACAGGACGCTTGGGCAAGTTCAAGGTGATCAAGAAAGTCGACATTGTTGTGAAAGAGAAACCATCTTTAACAAATTTATTAGAGATCTTTGAGGAGGTAACATGTGCTGTGGATAAAGTGGAATCAGTGAAAAAACTCCTTCAACTTCTAGAAAGCATTGGATAATGTATTACAAAGGTTATTGAAGAAATAGGAACTCATACTGTTGGGGTGTGTAGCATATTGACTTGGATAGAAGACTAGCTGGCTAACGGGAAGGAGAATATCAGTTTAACTTGTTATTTTTCAGGTTGGAACGATGTAGCGAATGGGATTGCCACCAGGATTGTTGTTGTCAACTGCTTACAATTTATATATTTGGCCTAAATGAAGGAATGGAAGACACGGTTGCCAAATTCACTAATTACACAAAAATAGGTAAGAAAGTAAGTTGTGAAGGAGGATTATGGAGCCAATGAGGGGATATAGATAAATGTAGGTGAGTATGCAAATATCTGGCAAATTGAGTATGATGTGGGAAAATGTGCAATTGCTCATTTTGGCTGGAAGAATGGAAAAGAGACATATGATTGAAAATGTTGAGAGATTGCAGAGCTCAGATGCAAAGGATGCCGTATTGCATGAAATGCTCAAGGTTAGTATGCACGTGTTGCAAGTCTTGTTAGGTTACCTTATTAGGTAAGCTAATACGATGTTACCATTTATCAGGAGTAGATTGAACACAAAAGTAACATACTTATGTTTCAGAGATAGTAAGAACTGCTGATGCTGGAGTCAGATATAGCACAGGGTGGAGCTGGAGGAACACAGCGGGCCAGGCAGCATCAGAAGAGCAGGAAAGTTGACGTTTCGGGTCGGAACCCTTCTTCTTCAGAAGGGGAAAGGTTAGACAGGCTAGGCTTGTATCCATTGGTGTTTTGAAGAGTAAGATATGACTTGATTGAAGTGTAACATCCAGACGGGTCATGGTGGGTCGATGTGAAGAGAATATTTCTCTAATGGGTGTATCTATAACTTGGGAGTCACTGTTTAAAAATCAGAGGTCACCCATTTAAAATGGAAATAAGGCAAAACATTTTATTCACCGAGGATCATGAGTCTGGAGCTCTCTTCCTGAAAAGATGGTGGAAGCAAAGACTTTGAATTTTGTTTTAAGGCAGAAAAAGATGAATTCTTGTCAAGCAATGAGATGAAAGGTTATCCTGGGCAGATGGGAATATGCATTTGAGATTAAAATCATATCATCCATGATTGTATTGAATGGCTGAACAGGCTTGATGAGCCAAATGTCCTACTCTTGCTCCTTACTCTTATGTTTGTACGCATGTTCAAAATCCTTCATAAGCAAAATACCTGAGAAACAAAAGCTATTTATCCCCCAGAATAAAGCCTGACTATTCAATAAATTACAACTTTGCCCCAAATATATACAAATTATTGCTTTTGAACACAAACGTGTCCTCCAAATCATAATGCAAATGCAGACCACATTTGAGACGGAGGGTTGGGTAAAATTGTGAAACATTATATGAAATGAATATTTGTAGCTTCACAGCTTAATTCCCAGTGCAGCTGTTCCACAACCTCAGACGTAAAACAGTGCATTTGGCACCAATCTGGGTTTGCAGGCACAGCCACCTCCCATTGTGCTGTTCTCAGTGTGGACAAAAGCAAAGTGGCTTTGTGTGTGTAATAAAAGTAAACAAACGTAAAACAGCTCAAGGAAAATTGGTGGCCTGCCAATCACTGCCTTGTATCAACTGACAAGAAGAATGTCGTTGGAGTCAGTAACTCTTCTCTAATTAGGGCTGCTGTTAGAATCAGTGAAAGAAATTGGCTGTTATCGAATGAGTGAGGAGAGAGTGCAGGAAGGAGTGAATATCCCAAATTATGCAGAGTAGATCAATTGATTAGTGTTAGATCATTTGTGATATCATCTCCCCTCCCATAATCTAATAAATCATACTGGTGAAACCTAGCTTTCATTTTTAACTTTAACAGCAACCATAAATTAGGTACCCAATTTAGACTGTGAACTGCTGACTTTAGGTGGGAAAATTACTTACTTTTGTTGGAAAATTAAAAAAAGCTGTGCTTGCAATGATTTGAAAAGCACCTGAAATATGCTTAGCTTAAACAAAATAAAAATGCAAGTAATGTGTGTAAAGGCACTGCTGTTTTCTGAAGGGTTAAAAGGGGAAAATATGTTACAGGACCCAAAGTGTATAATTTTATTTTTTTTTTGTTGGGGCAATTTGACTGTTAAATTGTTTCAAAGACTACGATAAACTTCAAAAGGTGTATTAGACAGAGTTAAACCCCCTCCCTTGAAAGTCATATTATGCGTTAATCCATGAAACAATTGGAGTCAGCTTGTCTGAAGCTGGATTGTTTCATATCTAATATTTCCAGCTGCATATGTGTCTTTCTGTGTGTGAACTTCTTTTTTCTATTTCAAGTAATGAGCATGTGCACCTTTTCGCCCAAGGCCTTCATACACAATTTAGCCAGAAAGCCAGGGCTGATCATGATTTAGCTTTTGACATCTCCTGCCTTCAGGGCAAAGGAGACTAATACAGATTTCTGACTCTGAGTTCGCTGCGCAAAAAAAAGGCTTTTATTGACTAAATGATAAAGAGGTTTGTAATGATAAATAACAGTCATTTTATTCTTGAATTTCCAGAAAAAGATGCAAGCTTTACAGTGTCCAGACGGGCAGAAAATGCCCAAGATGGTCCCAATGGATTGGAATATCATTTAAGTCCAATCTTCCTCCACAGAAATAGAGGTCAGGTATTGCATTAGAATCCCACTATTAATACTGCATAAACACGAAACATAATCGGTATTGTATCCTTGCCAGTGGCATAAAGAGGATTACCAAACCATGCTTGTGGGCATGTCTCTCAAAGCCCACTTTTCAAACACAATCTTAATGCATTCGCATCGAGGCTTCTCTGAAAACTCTGCCAAGTTTGATGGATCATTTAATTGAAAACTTTAAGTACAATAATGGATAATTCAGCTCCAGCTACGCATTGCAAACACTTTGTCAAGAATTTGAAACATTTTAAGTGGACCGTGCATTTTCCAAAATTAAAACCAAGCAAGGCAGCGTTATTACATTTCTCCTGCTCTTTTGCATTACTAGTCAGGGCTTAATGTTTGTGTGTCTTCTACTCCTATTACCTGTTATACATGATTTTCATTAATTTTGTATAAATAAAAAGAACCCGGATTTTGTCACTTTTCTGCGAAGCAAATAAACAAAGACAATTCCAGTTAAGTGATCTGTTCAAGGTCAATTTATAAACATCTTTTCCGTTTCCTACCAGCTATTGGAGATTGGAAATTGTTCTTTTTTTTCAAATTTTACGCCTTTCTGAAATTGTATATATTTTAATCAAACTGACTTTTATGTCGTGCAAAAAAAATTGACAGAATCCAAAGTAATCTTTAAGGAAGCCAAAGATTTATTCTTTTACCTTCTCCACTGCTTTGATGTCTGGGGGAAATCTTCAGTCCCTCTATCCTTTTGAGAAATCCAAACTCAAAGCTGCATTTTCATTTGAGGCCTTGGGTATGCCTGTTTTATATTTTATATCTCAGATGTGAAATGATAACTTTTGGTTTGTGTAATTTGTTTTATTTAAAATGCTATAAAATGTCTACTCCAGCTTTCTAGATCTGGCATCTTGTTCTTTCTACAGTTTTGTTTATTTTTCCCTGAGTCCATGGCCAGGCTTAATGATCAAGCACAGTGCACATCAACAGTAAACAGACTCACAATCAAGTTCTAAGATGAAGCAGTACAGTGTTAATAGTCTAGGTTCTTGGGGGCCAGTCAGCAAGCTGAGGGGATGAAGGGTGGGACATAGTTTAAATCAAAGAATTTGTAAAATTTGAATCTCAGTGAGTTCACATTTATCCATTACAGATTCCTAGATAAGCCTCTTTTGCCAACCTTTAATGGGTGCCACATTCCGTATCTTATGGGAAATTCATGCCATTTGCAAAATCACTCTTTTTCAAAACTTAGAAAACATTTTCTTCATGCTTTTGCTTTACGGGGGATGGTGTTGTGGTGGGGTCAGAGGGAAAAACATTTAGGAAATCAGTTAAAAAATTCAGGTGCTGGGCAAGCCTCACATGAATGTGATCAAATCTCACATTTTAGACTGAAATAAATACAGATTCAACGAAATCTATGCAACATGAAAATAATGAAAAATGCGTATCTACTGCCAAATTGTCTAGGTTGGCAGCACTATACACATATTTATTTCTTTTTTGTAATTTTGTTATCTGTCGACTCACAATCTGGTACAGGATAATTATCCATTCTAGCACACTGCCACAGACCACTGCTTGTGAAAGAGGATATAATCAGGAAGTTGGATACAAGGAATCATACACTGGTTTTGCCCTTTTTTTCGGTAACTGAAGGGAGTTGTATAATCAGCAAGCTGCACATTTCTGCAGTTCCTATATTACACATGAACCTGGCTGTTCAAATCCTGGAGATAAACTTCCACGCTCCATATAAATTTCGCATTGTATATGGCTTCTTTGCTTCTTCTGCTGGGGGGAGATGGTGGCATAATGATAATGTCACTGGGCCAGTAATACAGAGGCCCAGGCAAATGCTCTGGGGAACTGAGTTCAGATCCCAGAACTGAAGGTAGAATTTAAATTAAGTTAATTAATTAATATAGATTTTGAAGCTAGTCCCCATCATTGAAAAAAAAAACACATCTGGCTCGTGGATATCCTTTAGGGAGGGCCATCTGCCATCCCTACCTGGTCTGACCTATATGCAAGTCGAGATCTGCAGTCACATGGTTGACTCTTAACAATGTTCCAATATTGCCCAGAAAGCCACTCAGTTCAAGGGAAATTAGGCTGGGTTACAAATGCTGACCTTGGCAGCAACATCCATACCACAGGAACAAATACAAAAATTTCATATCATAGAATTGGAATTACTAAGACTACTTCTGTACCTTTGCAAGCTACTTTCGTGAAAAATCATTTCAAATGCAATTCAACTGAAAATCAATAATGATAAACATTGGTTTAGTCTGTTGAGAGGCATGTTCAATTCATTGTCCTTTCCTTGCAAAAGAAATGAAACTCTTATGCCTTTTATTTTTTAACTGTAATTGTCTCATTGTGTATAAAAATAGCAATGTATACCTGGTAACGATTACAAGGTAGTAAAGTGAATGAAGCATTCAGGTGGTTATATAAACCACAACAGTAAAGCTGGAGAAATTCCAGAACTAATATCACTCCAAGCTATCTGCTGCTGTCTCACATGCAGAGCATTTTAATTTCAGTGCATTTTGATTTTAGTTGAGTGTTTAAATTCTATTTTGGGCCAACCTTTGATCTAGTTCTCATACTTAAATGGATATTGATGTGCATCAAATAGGAAGACATTCAAAATTTGAAGTGTATATACTGTACCCTCCTTGAAAAATGATCAGTAGTCAAAAGAGGTTAGATGTTATGTCAAGTCCATAACTTGTATAGTCAATACATTTCCAACAACCAAATACTTAGCAAGTTCCTTGTTCTGTGATTTGCAAGCATGCAGCACTTAGGCCAGTGTCAGGTGTATTTCCAGCTTCTGAGGAACAGGATACAGTGCTGAGAAACTGTTCCTACAGTCGCCTACACTGTCCATTCTCACCCATTGTCCAATCTCCAAACAGGGTCTATTACACTGACTCCATATGGGTAGATACATTGTTAATGAGATTAACAAATTTAAAGATATGCTTTGAATATTGGAAATATGCTTTATTGAAAGCAAGGAATGTTACAGATTTTACAAATCCTAACATCCAGTTGGACAGGAATGTTGATTCAAAATACTTCTACCTTGCTTATTTCAAAAAGACAATGATTGGGCACGTGGGGGTGGAGGGTAATCTCTGCAAAATTTGGAAACAGGTGTTTGCAACATATCACTCTGAAATTTGGCAGTTTTGAAACAGTGTGGTTTACTATGTAGTGTATAATTTTATATTAGTTCTACTCTTGCTGTATGCATTGAGAGCTGACCCAGCACAGCTAAGAATGAGTTTCCAGTATTTTATTTCTATTTCAGACCAAATGCCAAACAGAAGTTGAACAAACACAAACTGCCTGAGCTTTAGCCTTCGATGGCACTTATCTAGGAGCAATGAAAGATAGGAATAAAATCCTTCAGCTGCAAATCAATGAAGCCTTCCTTTGAGACAAGCTTGATGTTTGATAGCTCAAGTAAGAAATGACAAACATAGATAAATGGGAGCACTTATGTAGGAAACTTACAAGACTGTTAACACTATAGAAATGTTAACCCAGAATATTACCTGAAATTTGTGGGACTGAGGTCCGGTCAACAAATTCTAAAGGTTAGATAAGTAACAAACCAGAGCCCACTAAGAGTGGAGTATAGGTTGGTCAGAACACTAGAGATGGACACTGGTGCAATTTGCTGTTGTATGCGTCATTCAGAAAGCAATCACTAACCCCACCTATTAGAGCAAGACGGGGAAATAATATATTGGCCAACATGCTATCTCTATTGCTGCTTGGAGCAGCCTTTGCTAATCAATTAGTGGGGTGATATTGAAGTAAGAAACTCATTCTACAAGAATTGTAAAGGATATTGGAGAACATCTAATTGAAGTTGTAGGGACGTATTCTGTTGTGGAAATCCATAATATCTACTAATTAATGTCAGTAACTAGGGGTCACAATTCAAGATTGTCAGCAAGAGAGCTAGGAGTCAGGAGAAACTATTTTTTACGCAGAGTTGTAAGGATCCAGAATGAATACCCTCGAGAGTGGTGGAGCAGATTCCATTCAGGATTTCAGAAGTCGCCTGAATGTATATTTGAATGTGATGAATCCAGAGTGTGGCTGAGATAGGGCTGGGGAAAGGGACTAGCTGGGTAGCGCTTATGGGAACCAGCACAGTCATGATCGGTTAAGTGGTCTCCTTCTGTACTATAAAATTTTATGATTCTATGATTAACAACACTTATGACTGATGTCTCTTATTTTTACACATAGGTCACCATTGACAATGAGCTAGCAAAATACATTTCCATTTTTTAATCAAATTAACATGTTCAGGTGAAGTACATGTTAATGCAAGTTAGGATCATATTAAAGAAAATTGTTACTTTCCCTGGAAATTTATTTTTTGGTTCTGATCACTTATTTTCCAACATCACTCAGAACGATCTGACTTATTATAACAAGCCAGTGTGCAGGGTGGTTAGATGAGAAAATGTTAAACATTAAGACTGAAAGTTATCTATTTTTGTTGTCCTTCCTAACACAATTCTCAGCAATTAGCAAGAAGCAAAGAAAAGACCTCTCGAAGCCCATTTCAAAAATGGCAGGCAAATTTCAGTGACAATTAGTTTGCAGACTTAAAGGCACTTTCAACAATTGGTTCAGACCTATCAGCTTGGAAACAAGGGTACCGACAAGTGAATTATTTAGAAATGTGTAGACTATTCACCGAATGGAAAAATCAATCCAGATGGAGGCAAAATCTTGGCAGTCTTTGCAGAAAAAAAGAAGCCAGGTGCTGCATTTGGGTTGATGCTAGGACCTCTTTGGATTAAGGCCACGTGAGTTAAAATGCCTACATCATCCTGTTCATCCAATATGAAACTGTTGCACAATTTTAGGATCTGGCTCAAATTTCATCTTTTTGATAATGCTTTTTGGTGATTTTTCTAATCTCTCCAAATATCATTGACATGTGAAAAGCAATGGTGGTATTTACAAAGGTCCTATACAAATGCAGGCTCTTGATATCATTCTTCAGTATTAATCCTCCAAAACCTTTCGATCCAGGTTACTTAGAAGAATCATAGAAGATTTACAGTTCGAAAACAGGCCATTTGATCCAACCAGCGGTGATGCTGCTTTTGAAGCTCCTCCTATCCTTCCTTATCTAAGCCTAACAACATAATCTTGGTCCCCTCAATGGTGTGTCTCGGTCCTCTTTAAACTTCATCCAACTTCTTCATGTTAGCTACCCCACACAGTAACAAGTTCCACATTCTCACAGCCTCTCAGCAAAGACATTTTTTCTGAATTTCATATCTGATTTCAGAGTGATTGTCTTAAATTGATGGCCTTAAGTTTTGCTCTTCTTCACAATCAGAAATATACACTTCTGCCTAATTTTATCAAGAAGCTTTCATTACTTTAAAAATTCCTGTTAGGCCATCCCTCGAACTTACATTTTCAAGAGAAAAGAGATTCAACATGGTCAGCCTTTTCTCGGAGGTATCACTTCACAGTTCAGATATTATCCTTGTGCATCTATTTGCACCTTCTCCAGTACTTCCATTTTTTAAAAAAACTTGATGACAGAACTGTACGTAACACTTTAACAAAAGGCCTAAAGAAGCTTAGCATAACTTGTCTGCTTTTAGACTTTATCCTTTCCAAGATTAAAAAAATCTAATACTTTGTATGTCTTTTCAAGAAAAAGGCATATTAACCTGTACCCCTAGCTTTGGGTGGGTTAGCTCAGTTGACTGCCTAGCTGTTTAATGATGCTAACAGTGTAGGTTCAACTCCTGCACTGACTGAGGTCATGATGAAGGTCTTAATCTTGTCCCTCACCTGACATGTGGTGATCCTCAGGTTAAACCACCAGCAGTCATCTCTCTCTGAGATGTCAGCCCAATAGTCCTGTGGAACTACAGCATCTTTACCTTTTACTTTTACTGATTTACATATTTGCGTACGCAGTCCCATTGGTTCACTTCCCAGGCTAGAATATCAGTTTAAAAGCAATAATGTCACAACGTAAATATTTTTTGGCAGCACTACACAAATTTAAAAACATGTGTAATAGGAGCAAATGTAAGCCACTCGAGTATACTCCGCAATTCAAAAAGGTCGTGGCTGATTGGTTTGCATTTCAAATTTCACATTTCCATTCATAGCGGAAAACCTTTGCTTCTCTTAGTTGCCTCTTCTTTAAATATTCAGTGACACCCATCTCTACTGTCTTTTGAGATAAAGTTCCACAATCGCTGTGTCCTCGTTCACTGGTTCACCCACAAGAGTAAACATTATTTCCTTCCGAGTCCAAGCATTCCCGGAGACGATCTTCCGCTGCCTCGAACCAGCACTGTACTTCATTTTGTGAAGGATTCTCCCATTTCAGCTTCTGCTTGTAAGCTGGGAGGAGGAACACAGCACTATGGTCAGATTTTCCAAAGTGTAGGCAGGAGATGGAGTGGTAGTTGCTGGTTGTGTAGCAGTGGTCCAGAATGTTCGGTCCCCTGGTGGGGCAGGAGATGTGCTGGTGGTATGTTGGCATCACCTGCATGAGGTTGAAGTCGCCTACCACAGTGAATAGGGCCTCAGGGAATTTTGTCTCTAGAGCGTTTGTGGTGGTGTAAATCTCATCCAGGGCTTTCTTCACATCCACATGTAGACTGCTGTCAGGATGGTGGAAGTGAACTCTTGTGGTAGGTAGCAGGGACAGCATCTTATTGTAAGGTATTCTAGGTCCAGGGAGCAGTGGCTTGCCAGGGTTGCTATGTACAAGCACCAGGAAATGTTGATCAGGAAGCATACCCCACCTTCCTTCACTTTACCCAAGGATGCCATGCGGTCCATGCGGCATGTGCAGAACCCATCAGTTTGTAGGGCACAGCCTGGTATGGCAACTGCTCTGTCCAGGACTGTACTAAAGTACAGAATGTGGTGTGCACAGCCCAGTCCATCACGGAATCCAACTTTTCATCCATGGATTCTATTTGCACAGCTCACTGCCGCAGGAAGGCAGCCAACATCATCAAAGACCCATTGCACCCCAGTAATGATCTCCTACAACTTCCTCCATCAGGCAGAAGATACAGAAACCTGAACACACACACAAGTAGGTTCAGGAACAGCTTCTTTCTGGCCTTTATGAGACTATTGAATGGACTCTAGCCTCAAATAATGTAACCTGCAATATAACCTGTATGCCTCTAGTCAACACAGTGTGGAGCTGGAGAAACACAGCAGGTCAGGCAACATCAGAGGAGCAGAAAAGTCAACATTTCAAGTTGGAACCCTTCTTCAGAGCTTCAGGTTAGGTAATAGCTGTGAAGATCGAAATGGAGTGGACATTGCAGGTCTGTGGTGTTCGTCAAACCTGGGAAAAAAACAACAAAAGTGGAAATGGAATAGGGGTTAAACAAGTAAAATGGGGTCAACAGCAAAAGAACAAAATCTAAGTTCTATGATAGGGTGGAGGACGTTAAATGACAAAAGCCTTAGTGCAGCAGAATTGAAGGGAGTTGCAGTGGACCAAGGAAAGAAACAAACGTTGGATCCAGAGGGGGTATAAATGGCAGATTAAAGAACAGCTGCTATGCAATATCAAGAGAAAACAAGGGACAGGATAACAATCAGTACATGGGAAAGAAAAGGAAACAAAATAAGGGATAGGGCTTTATGATATTGCCACACTCACCATCGAGTCCCTTAGGCTTTAAAGCATCTACTCAAAAGATGAGGTATCCTTTGAGTTTACAACAGGCTTACTTGTAACACAACAAAAGCTTTACCTTGTTCAAGGGCATTTTTGTTTTACATGTTTAAGTAGTGTATATACTCCAGTAAGATGATGACAAACCTATCTGCTTTCTTAAAAGCATTATTAAAACAGTACTTACACACAGCACATTCATTTTTTGAGCATTGTGTGGTGTTATAAATTAGACGGTTGGAATGTCCATGATTAGGAGCTCCTCATTTGAAAGAGCCCTTTGACCATTCCTTTAGGAAGTCACGTCATGTGTAAATGTTAAAATGTACAAACTTCAATTCATGGGCTTTCTAGCTAGAAAGTTAACATAATCCAGGTTGTGGCTCAATAAGGTGGAATGGCAGGTACAGTACTGAGTTCATCCCTTAATTATATATCATCAAAAGAAGCAGAAGCAGGCTGCAAGTGAGCAGCAACATATTGCTATATGTAAAATGCTAATTAACATTAGTAGCAGTGTTGAAATCCATCTTATGCTTTTGCTTTGTACGGACAGATGGTGAGAAGTATATTTGTAATATTAGAAATCGTGAGCATTCTGCACAAGTACTGTACATATATTTAATTGACTAAATTGCTAAGTCACAATCGTGAACATAAATTTATGACATTCGAATAGTGTTACTCTTTCATGTGTGAATCTTTCCTCAATAATTCCTATTGATTTTATATATGCAAGTCTTATGACGATCCCTCTGCAAATATAACGATATTATCAAGTACGTTTTCCTGACTTGTCATCTGTGCAACACCTTTGTGCCTCAAAACATTGGAAAAAAAATCAAAGGCTGCAGATTGGGCCAACTCAATGTGGTCACTCACTATCTTATGTAATTAAAAGGGAACCATGTTTTCCTATCAAATCAAGTAGCTTTGCTCAAAATTTAACGTAAGTAATAAGGATAAAATTATGATCATGGTAAGCACGGGCTATCAATATTCAACTTCCATCATCTGAGTTTAAAACCAAAGGACTAAAAACAAGGCCTAAATAACATTGAATAAAGGACAAATCCTGACTTAAGACAGCTGCTGTGATCACCTGACCAGGTTGAGCCAAGCTGATGAATCCAAAGATCAAATTATGCCAAAATTAACAGTTGTAAAAGCAATGAAGCTCAGATTTGTAACTCCTGGATGGTTCACACCAGGAAGTTACATGTTGGGATGCATGTCTGCTGATCCTCCAGCTTGAAAACAATGACACCAGATCCCGAAAAGAACTGTATTTCAAGCACCAGCTATTGAGCAGCAAAGTAGTGAGAAAAAGACAGAGATAGAGAGAGAATGTAATGGTGAGAGAGAGAGAACGTGATGGCAAGAAAGGTAGAGATAGAGAGAGAACATGATGGTGAGAGAGATAGAGATAGAAAGAGAATGT